>JAMKCH010021815.1:0-76049 GCA_023653785.1 Ophioderma brevispina | reverse complement strand
GGGTGAAATTTCTGGATAATTTTGGTCAAGTAACCGCTAGAAATGTTTTAAAACCAAAACAGAGTTGTTCAGGAATGATAGAGGGCTTTTTTCAAAATGGCCGCCAAAATCATAGAAAATTCTTTAAAAGCATATTGTTTACCCAAAATGCCATCTAATAGGGTCGGGTTTCTGGATAATTTTGGCCAAGTGAACTCTAGAAATGTTTTAAAATAAAAACAGTGTTGTTCAGGAATGATTGATGGTGGTTTTGTTTCCAAAATGGCCACCGAATCATAGAAAATTAATAGCATAATGTTTACGACAAACATTATCTACTAAGTTAGTTTTCTCGATGCACAGCTGTTTGAAAGTCTCATTTATTATAACAAAACGAGAATAAAACAAAAAATATCAACGGCGACACACTTTTGTCAACTAATTTGGAGTATTTATGCCACTAACTACATTCTCTGTAATTTTGATGAAATTTCATTGCGGGCAAATATGATTTTTCATAAAAATCTAGTTTTACAGGTCTTTCTATGGGGGAATAGGCATATAGAGGGCACTATAACATACAAATTAGGACCTTTGTAGGCCTATATGGCAAGATTCCCGCAATGGATTTTAATGATTTTTGCGGAGAGAATAGCTCTTGCATGTCCCTACTTATATCAGTTGTCAAAATTGTGTCGCCATTGCTTAAAATTGCTCTAAAAATAAAAGAGACGATTTGCATGGGCTCAAACAGCTGTGGATGATTTTAGCCAAGTGATCTCTAGAAATGTTTTCATATAAAACGGTGTCATTCACGAATAATTGAGGGTATGTTTTCTAAAATGACTGCCAAATTCACATACAAAAAAAAAATATTGACCAAACACTAACTAATAGGATAATTTTCAAGATTATTTAAGAATATTATTCTTTAAAGATGTTTACGTATTACAAATAACATTATTATTTGTAGAGGTTGCTTTCTTGTAAAATGGATGTCAACCCTTATATACTAACACATACTAACACATAGCTAAGACACGAGATGGAGGGCTAAAGCACATGCTCTAAAGGCTGCTGCAAAGTCGTTTTAATGTATCCCCTCAGGCATGGAATGATGGCACCATTCGATAGGTGGGCTGTCGATCTAGCATCTCTACGTTCCGCTGCCAAGTTCACGCTTTCACTAGTAAGAAATCACATGGTGTCGTGGGTGGACTAGTAAAGGGGACAAGGCAAGATATGACTGACCTTTGCTTCTTTGCTTCAACCATCTTTTCCAAGAGCAGATAGACTTATGTGTTGAAGCCATGCCATGTTCATAACAATTATGCGGTATCCACCGTCGTTGATTGGACGCTTCCTATTCGAGGAGCCTTTGAACAAAACCCTTAAATCTTGCTTATGCTTTAAATAGTACTAAGAAACATTGTGGAGTTTAATTTTTGTGCAACAAATTCCATACCATCAAAATTTTGTATAACAAAAACTTGGTATGGGTGCTGCTGTGCAGTGATCATAGACGTAAATGCCCCGGGGATGTGGTATAGCTCCCAGGATCTTTTTTGATAAGGGAGGGGATGGTCCAATACGATCCTCACCCCCCCCCATGTTGATGCCCGTCCATGAGGTGTTTTTTTTTTGTTTGATTTGTTTTGACCAGAATCACTCAAAAATTTAACCATCATAGTTAAAAATGGTAAATTTCCGTCGCGTCTTGCGCATTTGTTCTAATTACGCATTACATAAGACATTTAAAGTTTAACTTCTAAATGGCAAAATTTTAATAGCGCCTTCTCGCGCACATGTGCTAGTAATGAATCTTTCACAAAACCCGGTGTTTCTCAGAAATGGTTCATCACCCTCATTCCCACCCAATGATGGTCAAAAGACATTTAAACGGCCACTTGGCAGTGATGTGGGATCTTGCCATCTTTATAAACCCAAATTTTGTTTTATCTCTTTTAAGTGGAAATCGTAATGTGTATCCCGTTTTCAAATCAAAATCGAGAGCCACTTCCCTCTCTTCCTCCTTGTTCCTTCCTTCTTCTGGGGTTTAGAATATAAGACCCACTCCCTTTCGGTAGACCCTTCTTAACAAAGCGTTCTTATCTGTTGAGGATACTTCTTTATTTTTTTTTTCTGCTGATTATTGTTGATGTGCCAACAAGTTGCAGCGTTTTTTTGTTTTTACAATGTTGGTAAGACTATGCTGATGGCTATTGATTCCAAACTGGGAGCAGACAGCGGCCTTACTGGTTGATAGAAAAGGGAGGCGGAGGTTTGTCTATCAATTAAACTTTCTTGGATCCTTGATTACGAAGGAGGTGGGCTGTGGCCCATGAGAATCCGCATCGGTTTGCAACTGGCAAGATTGGCAGTGTCAATCCTATCCAAGAATCTGGGCTGACTCGTCTACACTTCGTCTAGTCCAAGCTCTGGTCATTTTCCAATGGGCCACATTTTCCTCTCACCCAAGCAGACCATAACAGAATTGCATGCAATGCCTTTGGAGTGATGTTTGAGAGGCGTCTACTTTTCGCATCCCATGGATCGAGATAGAGTGCAAACTCCCTGTTTCTTCAGGAGATTGTTGGTGAAAAAAAATGCTTTGTTACAGAGATCTGCATCACGAATCTTAAGATTTTACTGGGTCATGTATCAAGGCGTGTGGAAATCAACTTGGGGTAAGGTGGAATTATGCAAGAATGGTTGTAAGGCAAAAAAAGATGCAGGCCAAGAGCCTGGTGGTTCGACCAAATTAGGCAGTTACATGACACCAACTGTGCTATTCTTATTGCAGACTAGATTGTCATCTCGTGGCTCGCATTCTGAGTCACGTCAAAAAGGCTTGCAAGTCATGGCAGTAGCGAATCAACCAACCAACCACTATCACCTTTTTTCCATCTTCTTGGCATTAGATTCTTATAAGGAAGGCTGTTTAACATAATCTCAGGAGTACTAATCACCTACAAGTTAGCCTCCATATCGTGGGGGGTCTGTCTTTGGGAAGTGGACTCGCGGGCCTATCTCTTGGCAAACTGTCCTTTTGCAATTGCAACACAGTGCCTGGTATGAAAGGCTATCTTATCTTCCCCATAACTAGCTGCAAATCGTTTGTTGTGTCGTAAGCCAGTTCGCCGAGTTTGATACATTTTATGTATACCCACCTATAAACCACAGGGTCCCTGAAATTATTCTTTTAAATTTAAACCACCATGACTGGCTAGAAGACTTAGTGGACAGCGCCCTGACCCAGAAGTATTTATGATTTGATTATTGTAAGCATGTTGGACAACCAGTTTTCTAAAACCAATTTAGCATCTCTGCAAGTCCAGCACAATAAGCTTGCCAGGATCATTTAAGTTCTGATAATTTTAAAACAACCAATTGATGACAATGTTTAAATGAGCTTAGCTGTCCATACTTCACAAACGATGGGATTTGTCCTGTAGTTGTATTTTTCTTCAAATGTTTAACCATCTTGCACCGACTGACCTTGCGTCTAATTTAGTATACGCTCTCAGCTTCATATCCCTAAAGGATCAGGAAAGGGGCTCCTTAACTATTCTAAGTATAAACTCAAATAGCAGGATTACAATACTTTTCATTACCGTGCTGTTAAACTTTGGTAATAGTTCCTCTAATCTTAGAATTAATATCCATAGTCCCAAGAATATTTCAGTACCCCCCTGTTTTCAAACATATTATTAAACAACTTATGTAATTTCCGTTATGTTCATTATCTCTTTGTAATTGTGAAGGGGTTAAGCAATTTGTCTATTTCAGTTGATTTGTTGTTCCAGATCTTTAAACTTGTTATAACAAAGGTAATACCTTAACAGGGCCCTCAGGGAGAGCAGTAACTTAATCCTGATGGGGAGGCTACTCTGTATAAATAAATGTGAAATAAATAAAATACAATAAAATATGCTAATGAGTTACATAAAGAAGGTTTATTTATCTGGCCTTTGGGAAAACAGTCTAATACCTGCAGATCAGGCACTGCTGTATATCACAATCAAAGCTCATTTGCGAAAGACCTTTCACGTCCGGAGATTTCAAAGAGTTTCAGATGGAGTTTGTTGGATCCCCCCATAGAATGCCAGCAAATATCAGAAAGCCAAGAAAGCTCCCTAGAGTTGCCTAGAATATATGTCAGCCCTATAAATTGGGGGAGTTGCTCTTGGTTCTTTTGTAGTAAAGGAAATATCTGTACCCTTTCTTATAAATTATTCTCAACTAACAATAATTATCATCTGCACATCGGCACCCATGCCATACTTTTCGAGGGTGTATTCACGGGTACCTGAGTTTTCCTCATTTCCTATTGGCATATGAATGGGATTCTAAATTATGGAAAAAAAACTTCTAATACACACGGGCTGGGGGACTGATTGTATATTCTATGCATTGCGCGTGTTTCACATTGTTATCGTCCCATTTTTTTGGGGTAACACAATGAAGCACAACAAACATTGTTTCAATCTGATTTTCTGCAGCACCTTGAATTGCGTCAAAAAAAAAAAATTCCAAATTTAAAGCCATTTTGCAATGCTTTTCTATCCGTAATAATTGAGGTCTAACCAAAGGGTATTATGATTCTCCTCTTTGTACTTTTTTGCAACAGGGAAGTTGAAGACTTTGTGCACCTCTTTTGGGAATGTCAGTGTTTAACTTCTGTTCCTTTGGCAATCTTTTCAATCTAGAATTGTAAAATAAATTCATAATCTCTCTATGAAGGATGTTTTGATGGTTTTTGGTGTCATAATCACAAGTTTAATTTTGTTTGTTTTTTAATTTTTTAGGTTTTTTCTTTTTTTAATTTTAAGTTATGTTAATGTAATATACACAGAGCACTCATTACTTTTTATTTAATCTGCTGAAAGTGTGTAAGAATACTGAGAAGTATATGCTTTTAAAGACACGATCAGTGAATTTGAAAAATATTGAAATTTGCAGGAATATCTTCAAAGGTGAAGGATAAAGCTGTATAATTCTCATAAGTTATAACCTTTTCCATGCTGTAGATTGACAGAAAAGAAGAAAACGGAGTGTTTCCACCAAATACGATTCCCCATTCAATTACGTGTTGTGTAAAGTGTCCCCGCACGAACAGTATGACTAAAATTGCCGATTCTGTCTTATAATTAGTTGCTACTGGTCTTATCGTTTGCAGGGTAATGTTAGGATACCTTTCCTTGTTACATACTGCAAAAAAAATCTGATTTTTGATTTGATTTTTTTTTATCGATTTTGCTTATTTAGGCGAAATCACTGATAAGTGATCTTTAAAAAACAGAAAAATAATATTACAGGTGGAACAGCCGAATGAACAGTATCATTCTTTAAAATGTATTGTTTGTTTGTCATTTACATTTTGATCTATAATCCATTTTTTCAGGGGTTTTTTTACCTAGATAATTTGACTTTAATTTTAATAGATATATATATTTTTTTTTCTCTTGATACATAAAGGTAGATGACCTGTACGTCTCTACGAAAAAAAAAAAATTGCGTCATTTGGTCTGGGATTACAACAATCTTACTACAACTAAGAATTGAAAACTAAAAAATTGCCGCAAATATGATGCTTCTCAAATTGCATTGATACGGACAAAGTTATACCAGAAGCAAGACGGCCCTACTGGTACGAAAAGTTACCCCTAAAAGTAATACTTTAACCACCTCTTAACAACTTGTCCCAACATTGGATACATTGATGCATGCAGTATTTATTGAGGTCCTTCAAAAGTGACCCAACTCCCTTAAAAGGGCCTTTTTTTTTTTCCATTTTGAACATCTTTATTCAGCAAAGGTTTCACTTTCTTTGTCAACGTTTATCTAATTGTTGACTTTTGGGTATCACAAATATCACAAAAACGTGGACCTCGTGTCATTTTGTGAATTTGTGTGTTTGTTGTAACATTAGTTAATATTAGTGTGCCATAAGAAGAAAGATACCATTAATCATTCCCAACAAGGTTAATGGTATCTCCCCAATTGTGTTCTACTCTCACTGACTCCACAAATCTTGTGGGAGAAATTATTCTATGAATTGCAATGAAGTATTTTTCTGATGTAAAACCACTTTCCAATTTCATTGACGAAAAATCTCGAAAAACAATTCCACATAATGATGTTCATTTTAAATTTTTTTTCGGTAATTTCTAATTATTTTGTTACATCTGGGAAAAAGCGCCCTCTGTAATGGTAAAGAATAGCACTTTTGTCCTAAATATTATAGGAAATCATAGGCTAAAATAATCTAGAAAACCCCCACTCTATTAAATGGCATTTTGATCAATACTATGTTTTTAGGACAGTTTGTAGTGAGTTTCTATATTTGGATTATTGGAGTGGCGGCCATTTGGAAACAAACCCACCATCAATTATTCTGAAAGCAACACTGTTTTTATTTGAAAACATTTCTAGAGATCAGCTGACCAAAATTACCAGAACCCGACCCCCTATTAAGATGGTTATGATTGGTAAAGCAATATTCTTTTAAAGATGGCTCTTGATTTTTGGCGCATTTTGAAAAAAAAATGCCCTTCTAGCATTCCTGTCAAACAAACACTGTATGGTTTGGGTTTTTTAAAAAAAAAAAAAAAAATTAAACATTTCTCAAAGGGCACTGGCCAAACTAAAACGCAGAAACCTAACCCTATTCGATGGTATTTTTGGTAACAATCACTGCTTTGATCGATTGTCCTGTGATTTTGGCGGCCATTTTGAAAGCGCCCCATGTGAACGAAATCCACAACCAACACTGAAAATTCGGGGCAACAAGTTGAAAGCGCTTCCTTGTTAGTCCTTAACACTGAAAGGAAATTCAAAGTTGGCAAAATTATCGCAGTATCTGACACAACTGCTGCCTGACTATCGCTCAATTGGAGTTAATGATATAACAAATATTGCATGCTCATGAGGGAAATGGTGCAAAATAAACCACCAACCAAACCCGAGGTGACTCTGGAGACCGGGAGCCTACTATTTTCCCGAGACAAAAGGTCTGGGAAAATAGTAGGCGCACGGTAGCCTCCAGTCACCGAGGGGAGTATTTTGGACCATTTCACGAATATAGAGCAGTCAATATTTGTTTTATATAACTATAAAAATATTTCTGTCATTTGAAAAACTTGCTAAGTCGTTAGTCGAGGTCAGCTGCCCATACTGCAACCAAGGCTAGTCCAGATGGCGGAAAAAAAAAAGTTCCCATAAAAAAAATGGAACTTTCCCCTGTGATGGGGAAATAGTAGCTTTTTAATGGGAATTTTTGGATTCCCCTGCCTGTGACATTTGTGGGGACGTATCTCAAATATTTTATTTGTCACAGGGGGCATGATATAAGTAATCCACCAATCAAATGACAGAATATTTTTATGTGTTAAAAATGAGTATGTTTATAGATTTTCAGTTTATGTTGGATGGAAGAGCATAAGATACATAATGCCTAACTTACAACATCTTGCTTCTTGCGTAGAAAGTTAGGCATTATTTCTTATCTGTGCAACCCCCCGCATAAACCTAAATCTAAGGTTGTAACTATCTTATCTAAAGGCCGTTATTATGACCTTTAGTTTGCAGATTAAATGGCGGATGCAGAGGCATAAGAGACAATGCCTAACTTTCCCCATTTTGCTTGCTTGTGTGGGAAGGTCTAGCATTATGTCTCTTATGTCATCTTCACATGCATAAACCTGAAATCTAATGTCTCTTAATGTGTCTATGATAAGCAATTTTAAAAGGTCACCAAAACGTTAAACATCCATACATATATACATCACACGGACAGGCGACGACAGACTACAGAATTTGGATTTAGTATGTGTCTTCCTCCAATTCTTGCAGGTGACTAAATGGTGCACAGTATACATGTATATGTATTCAGTTGTTTTAAGCATTGCCTACTCAGTACCGATTCAGCAGCACACTTCATGTACTAAATTGATTTAACCGAATATAGGGAATCTGGCATTACCTGAAGTGGACATCCTCTTGGGTAATAATAGCTTTAGACTGCATCCTTTACTCTTTTATTTTTCATAGTGAGTGTCAGGTGGTGAATTAAATTGAGCAAATTGTGAACAATTCTGTTAATGTTTTGGGGTGAAATTGAAGCTAAGTGTTTACCAAATTTCCTGTTCCCCTGAACAAATTCATGAAAGATTGAGTGTACTACCTCTGCATGGGTTTCCACCTTGTTTCTAATATGTCTGCATGTTAAGGAGGGGGTGTGGTTACCTTCATCTGACCTCCTTTAAGTATATAATTTTTCTCATCTTGATAGAAGTGGCCTTCACCAAAAAAAAAAACTTGTAAAGCTTTCATCTCTCACTGATATTCAATCCGTTTGTGTGAGAGTTTAAAGACTGGTTTTGTATATAGAGTAACTGTGTAAAATCATTGGTCGAGGCGCAAAATTGGGTAACATTTTTGCCTCGTACACTTTCATACCAAACCAATCCTTTGGCCCTAAGATTTCACAGGGTGAATGAAGATAGTAGTCATTCATCAGGATAACCAAAAATTTTGATAAATTCCTGTAAAATCTAAGGGGTTCCGGGGAGGAGTTTTTATTAGGCAATCAGACCATGACCACTTTAAATACGCACACTACCTGAAAATTAAATAATGATACTTTTGAGAGTGAAAAGATGAGTTTCTTCTAATTGCAAAAAATCTTTTTGCCTACAAAATTTCTGTTTTACAGCTATGTGAACCTATCCAGTGAAACGAGGTCAAATCGTTGCTTGTCCAATTTATATTTTTTTTTTTAAATGTTATTGGGCTGATTTTATTTAACAATCAACTCATAAAAACTTCATTGAATGTGTAACATTTCCAATAGATGTTTTATTAGGTTTATTCAACAATATTTCCAGGTCATGTTATGTATGTTCTTGTACACAAATAGAATCTTTATATAATATGAATGATATGAAAAGTTATGATACAAAATATTTGTCAATGAGTCTAGAAAAATTTGAAAGTCGAAGACTCGTCAATTTTTTCTAGCGAGTGCAATATATCCTTGTATCATATGAAAAAAAGTCATTCAAATTATTATCATTATTTAAAATATCAGGCTGTGTCTCAAACCAAACCTGGCGTTGACAATATTGTAGTCCACTGGCGAACTATACAAAACCATTTCAAATAATGGCATTCCGCTAAATCGCCCGGATGCCCGGATGGGCGATACATATTAAAGAATTGTGATGTGATCTGTGAAACCCACACATTTCGCACAGGACAGTTTTTTGAAAAAATACAGAAATTAGCTTAAAATCTGTTAATCGTACTTACTCATTTTTTGTCAGATTGTATAAGTGCATAACTTTTGACGATGTGTATCAAAGCAATAAAGAATTAACAGTTATGGAACTGTAATATTTTCAAACTCCTGCAGTGATCGTAAAAACCGTCAAATATAAAATTTCCCCCCCATGTGGCCGGTTTTCACCAGATCTCATCACTATTGTATTGCATCCGGTGGTGTTTTGGCCAAATGTGGTACAATACACAGATTTCTTTGCACACTCGGAACCTGATATAAATAAATAATAGCCAATATGTTAGCACATTCTATAGAAAAATGTTATGAAGTGGGAAGCAGCATGAAGGAATCTGGAAAGATGCAGCTTTTTAATTACATATGTTTGATTTTTATATGAGAGCCAACTGCTAGGAAGACTATTATACATTAAACAACATAGCACAGAAAAGCCGTGGATTTGGGTCGGACAACTGAGCGCAATTTTACAAAGTATAATGTAGTATGACACATAGCTACATACACGAGATTGAAAGCAAGCATAATACCAAAAATGAATCGCACAATCGGGTTTGGCGCATTTTGCCCGCTAGCAGGTGTCGGGACTTGGGCCGGGTTTGAATGAACATAAAACTGTTGCCCCGCAGGTGCCTGACTTGGCCTGGACTGGCCGGGGCTTTTCTCAACGATTCAAAAACCCCATGTGAGGTACAAGTCCGGCCATCCCCGGTTACCCAGGGGCCCGGGGCATTTTTTGATGTGCATTATTTCTGTGTGACTCACTAACCCACTGATACAAAGTGAACAGGAAGGGGACCCGAAAGATGCATTTTTAATACATTGTTTGCTGTTTTAATCAAATTTTCTTTGCTTCGTCAATTAATGTTAGAACAGAAAACAGCTTCTCTTTTTAAAAAGTTTCCCCCCTGTTTATGATATCCTACTCGCTCGGGGGTTTCCTTGTTTATAATTGTTGCAATAAATATTATTGTTAGCGGGGTATTATCACTTGACAATTGCCAACTTCTGCATACAGTAACACAATCTAATTGGATATTGATTATTTACACCGCCACATCTATACAGCTATTATGTTCTTTTGTAAATGACTAAAAATATTTATTACTGGTGTGTTTTTTTTGCATATCAACACAACAATGTCAGCACAATTTGAATACCGTAATGCTTTTTTAATATTTTCACTACTTTCAAATATTTTTGAAATTATGCAAGGTTGTTTTTCACACATCGTATAACAAGTTAACAAATTCCTCAAAAATAAAATCCCTTTAAAATACTCTCTATGATGATGTATCAATGGTTTACAAACCAACTTCTCCCCTGGTCTACTGACCATGATCGACATGGAATAAGGACATCACATACAGATACAGCACTATCCAATTAGGCAATGACCACAGATTTTTAAAGGCATAAGCCCTACATGTGTGCGTCAGCATACCTATCGGGTAAGCACTTTTTGGTTCTTGCTCTGGTGGTGCGCACTAGCCACCTCATCTATAAATCCCAAAATTTGAAATAAAAATTCCAAATTCCCTTCCTTATGAGGCATGCTAGAATTATCATTATCTTTCTATCTTTCTCTTTCTTCTTTGGAAATTACACTACTTCAGATCTACATTTAACTTTGAGTAGCTTGTAATAGTTGAACATAAACTACTGTCTGTTCAGCTAACAACATACGATATTTTAATTATTTGAAATGGGTGAAATCACCAGGTATGTGGATTAAAGACATGTCATATTTTATAGGTGTTGGTGTTGGTTGGATGGGTTGGTGGTTAAAGGCTGAGTCAGAGATTTCTCCCGAGGAGGGGCGCCCTCCATCCTTTCAAACAAATCATATTATTTGGCTGTATACAATGCGTGTCCATATCTATAAAAGCACTGTGTGAATAGCTTAAGCTCAAACTCAAATCCTCATCTAGAAAATCACAACTTTGTTTAAAATCCAGGATCCCTATAATTTTAACTGCATCAAAACGAATATCAAATTCATCTCAAACTTTGGAAATAGGAAATTTAGCATTTGAGGTTACTATCTTTATTTCTAAGGGGTGACTTAAACAAAACTAATTGTTTTATATTCATATGCAATTGCGCGAATGTTTCATTGTTATCCCCATTGGGAACACAAATGAGCACACAAACATTGTTCACATCTGAGTTGCACACATATATTGCGTCAATTTTGTCTGGATTACAATCATTACCTGACATTAAGTGAAAAACTTAAATTCCGCAATATGATGCCTTATCAAATTAGCATTGTTACGACAAAGTATATACCAAGACGGCCCTACTGGTACGAAAAGTTACCCCTAAAAGTAATACTTTACCTCTTAACTTGTACCCAATCATGTGATACATGATGCGTGCAGTATTTATTGAGGTCCTTCGAAGAAGTTGACCCAACTCCCTTAAAAGGGCCTTTTTTGACTTTTGAACATCTTTATCAGCAAAAGGTTCACTTTCTTGTCAATGTTTATCACAAATATCAGCAAAACGTGGACCTCTGTCATTTTGTGGAATTTGGGTTGTGTAACATTAGTTAATATTAGTGTGCCATAGAAGAAAGATACCATTAATCATTCCCAACAAGGTTAAGCATATGCCCAAATTGTGTTCTACTCCACAAATCTTGGGGAGAAGTTATTCTATTAATTGCAAACAGTATTGTTTCTGATGTAAAACATCTTTCAACTTCATTAGAGTAAAAATCTTGAAAAACAAGTCCACATAATGATGTTCATTTTAATATTTTTTTCGGTAATTTCTAATTATTTTGTTAGCCATCTTGGGAAAAAGCGCCCTCTAGTAATGGTAAAGAATAGCACTTTTGGTCCTAAATATTATAGGAAATCAGTAGGCTAAAATAATCTAGAAAACCCCACTCTATTAAATGGCATTTTGATCAATACTATGTTTTAGGACAGTTTTTAGTTAATTTTCTATTATTTGGCGGCCATTTTGGAAACAAACCCACCATCAATTATTCCTGAACAACACTGTTTTTATTTGAAAACATTTCTAGAGATCAGCTGACCAAAATTATCCAGAAACCCGACCCTATTAAGATGTTATTTTGGTAAACAATATGCTTTTAATGAATTCTCTATGATTTTGGCGGCCATTTTGAAAAAAAAATGCCCTCTAGCATTCCTGAACAACACTGTTTGGGTTTTTAAACATTTCTAAGGGTCACTTGGCCAAAATAACGCAGAAATCTAACCCTATTAGATGGTATTTGTGGTAAACAATACGCTTTTATTCGATTTTCTGTGATTTTGGCGGCCATTTTGAAAAAGCGCCCCCAGGTGACGAAATACCACACTGAAAATTCGGCAACAAGTTGAAAGCGATTCCTTGTGATGTCCTTGAACACATGAAAGTGAAAATTCAAAGTTGGCAAATTATCGCAGTAGCTGACAACTGCTGCCTGACTATCAGCTGCAATTGGAGTTAATGATGTTATTTAGATTTCAGGTTTATGTGGATGAAGATGCATAAGAGACATAATGCCTAACTTACAACATCTTGCTTCTTGCATGGTGAAAGTTAGGCATTATGTCTTATGCATGTGCACCCGCATAAACCTGAAATCTAAAGGTTGTAACTATCATATCTAAAGGTCGTTAATTATGACCTTTAGATTTCAGATTAATGCGGATGCAGATGCATAAGAGACAATGCCTAACTTTCCACATTTTGCTTCTTGTGTGGAAAGTTAGGTATTATGTCTCTTATGCATCTGCACCTGCATAAACCTGAAATCTAAAATGTCCTTAATGTGTCTATGCATAAGCAATTTGAAAAAGGTCAACCAAAACTTTAACATACACACATACATACATATATACATACACACGGACAGGCGGACGTACAGACATACAGAATTTGGATTGAGTATGTGTCTCCTCCAATTCTTGCAGGTGACTAAAATGTGCAAAGTAGACATGTATATGTATTCAGTTGTTTTAGCATTGCCTACTCAGTAACCCGACTTCAGCATACAATTCATGTACTAAATTGATTAAACCGAATATAGCAATGCTGGCATTACCTGAACTGGACTTATCTGTGGGTAATAATACTTATAATGCCATCATACTCTTTATTTTCCATAGGTGAAGTGTCAGTGGCAATTAAATTTGAGCAAATTGTGAAACAAATTCTGTTAATTTTGTGAATTGAAGCTAAGTTACAAAATTCCCTGAACAAATTCATGAAAGATTGAGTGTACTGCAGTGGGTTTACATTGTTCTGAATATGTCTGCATGTTAAAGGAGGATGACCTAATTTAAGTATATCAAGTTTTCATTGTGATAGAATGGCCTTCACCAAAAAAAAAAACATCTGTAAAGTTTCACACTGATATTTCAATCCGTTTTGATGTGAGAGTTAAAGACATGGTTTTGTATATAGAGTACTGTGTAAAAATCAATTGGTCGACCACATTGGGGTACATTTTTGCTCGTACCTTTCAAACCAAACATCATTTTAGCCCTAAGATTTCACAGGGTGAATGATAAGATAGTAGCATTCATCAGATACCAAAAATTTTGATAAATTCCTGTAAAATCTAGGGTTCTGGGGAGGAGGTTATTAGCAATCAGACCATGACCCTTTAAATACGCACACTTAGCTGAAAATAAAAATGATACTTTGAAGCAGTGAAAAGATGAGTTTCTTCTAATTGCAAAAATATCTTGCCACAAAATTATCTATTTACAGCCTATGTGAACCTATCCAGTGAAAAGAGGTCAAATCTTGTCAAATTCAATTTTTTTAAAGTTATGGGCTGATTTTTATTTAACTCATAAAAACTTCAATTGGAATGTTAAAACATTCCAATAGCAGTTTTATTAGTTAGATAAACAATATTTTCAGGTCATGTATTTATTTTCTTGTACACAAATAGAATATTTATATAATATTGAATGGCTATGAGTATGATACAAGAATATTTTGCATGAGCTAGAAAATATTGTACGAGTCAAAGACTCGTACAATGTTTTTCTAGCGAGTGCAATATATCCTTGTATCATATGAAAAAAGTCATTCAATATTATTATCATTATTTAAATATCAGGCTGACTCAAATCAAACCTTGCGTTGACAGTATTGTAGTCCAACTGGCGAACGATACACCATTTCAATAATGGCATTCTCGCTAAAATGCCCGGATGCGATACAATATTAAAAAGAATATGTGATGTGATCTGGGAAAACCCACCACATGTCGCACAGGACAGTTTTGAAAAATAAAGAAAATAGCTTAAAATCTGTTATATTGTACTCTATTTTTTGTCAGATTGTATAAGGCATAACTTTTGACATGTGTATCAAAGAATAAAGAAGTAAACAGTTATGGAAACTTAATATTTCAAACTCTGCAGTGATAGTAAAAACTCAAAATATAAATTTCCCACCATGTGGCGGGTTTTCCCAGATCGCATCACATATTGTATTGCATCTGGGGGTTTTTGCCAAATTTGTACAATACAAAGATTTCTTTGCACCACTCGGAAGCCTGATATAAATAATAATAGCCAATATTGTTAGCACAATATCTATAGAAAAATGTTATGAAGTGGGAAGCAGCTGAAGGAATCTGAAAAGATGCAGCTTTTTAATTCATATGTTGATGTTTATATGATGAGCCAACTGACTAGGAAACTATTATACATTAAACAACATAGCACAGAAAAGCCGTGATTTTGGGTCGGGACAAACGGAAGCGCAAGTTTCTACAAAAACATATAAATGTAGTATGACAAAGCTACAATACACGAGATTGAAAGCAGCATAACCAAAAATGAATATCACAATCGGGTTTGACGCTTTTGCCCGGCTAGCAGGGGTCGGGACTTGGCCGGGGTTTGACATAAAAATGTTGCCCCGCAGGGCCGGGACTTGGCCGGGACATGGCCGGGGAGTTTCTTAACATTTCAAAAACACACCTCGTGTACAAGTCCTGGCCATCCCCGGGTACCCAGGGGCCCGGGGCATTTTTTGATGGGTGCATTATGTCCATGACTACACCCACTGATACAAAGTGACAAGGAAGGGGACCCAGAAGATGCATTTTTAATACATTGTTTGCTGGTTTTAATCAAATTTTCTTTGCTATCTCAATTAATGTATACAGCTTCTTAGTTCCCTGTTTATGAATTATTTCCTACTCGGTTTCTTGTTTATAAATTGTTGCAATAAATATTATTGTTAGCTATTATCACTTGACAATTGCCAACTTCTGCAGTACATTAACACAATCTAATTGATATTGATATTACACCCCCACATCCTGAATACAGGCTATTATGTCTTTTGTAAATGACTAAAAATATTTTACTTTTTTTTTTTTGCATATCAACATCAACAATGTCAGCACAATTGAATACCGTAAGGCATTATTTTGAATATTTTCACTACTTTCAAATATTTTTGAAATTATGCAAGTTGTTTCTTTCACACATCTATAACAAGTACAAATTCTCAAAAATAAAATCCCTTTAAAATAACTTCCTATAGATGATGTATCAATGTTTACAAACACAACTTATCACCTGGTCTACTGACATGATCGACATGGAATAAGGACATCACATACAGATACAGCACTATCCAATTAGGCAATGACCACAGATTTTTAAAGGCATAAGCCCTACATGTGCGCATGCATACCATCGGGTAGCACTTTGTTTCTTGTCCGGTGGTGACGTCACATAGCACATCATCTATATCCCAAAATTGAAATAAAAATTCCAAATTCCTTCCTTATGAAGCATGCTAGAAGTTATCATTATCTTTCTTCTTTGGAAATTACACTACTCAGATCTACATTTAACTTTGAGCTTTTAATATTGAAAAATAACTACTGTCTGTTCAGCTAACAACATACATAATTTTAATTATTTGAAAATGGGTGATCACCAGGTATGTGGATTAAAGACATGTCATATTTTATAGGTTGTGTTGGTTGGTGGGTTGTGTTAAAGGCTGAGTCAGAGATTTCCCGAGGAGGGCGCCCTCAATTTTCAAACAAATCATATTTTTGCATGTACACAATGCTTGTCCATATACTAAGCACTGTGTGAAATAGCTAAGCTCAAATCAAAATCCTTCATATAGAAAATCACAACTTTGTTACAAAATCCAGGATCCGGAATTTTTGTTATACACAGTATCCTATGGCACGCAATACTATACATGTTTACTGCATCAAAACGAAATATCAAATTCATCTCAAACTTTGGAAATGGAAATGTGCATTTGAGGTTACTATCTTTAGTTCTAGGTGACTATTTTTAATTACTACACCAAAAAAATATATTTTGAAATCTCTGAGTCAGCCTTTAAGACCTTTTGGTTATATTCTGTAAGGAACCCTCTGAAATGTATATAGTTAAGTCAAAATCCTCAATTCCGTGACTAAGCTTTGGCAAGTACGGTTTGACGATTGATTTGACTTCAAAGGACATTTTAGACATATTGTATATTAATAATAGCTAATGAAAAGTCTTGAGCAAAGGATTATCAAGTCTGTTCTAAAGCACTACCTTGGAATCTGGTTCCACAGTAGTTGATAAATAGTGCGCAAAACCCTTCTATTCATTTGACAACTTTCTCCATAGAAAAACATACCTTTTCTGAAACATGATTTTGTAAGCCCATAGAGTACTTTGTACAATTAATATTGGTCGACCAAAAAACAGAGTACATTCTCTTATTATTTCAAAACCAAACATTTTTTAGCTGTAAGATTTCTCGGGGTAAACAAGAAAAATAGTAGCTTCCTTCTGATACAAAATTCTGACCACTTCTGGGGTTCTGGGGACAAGGCTATTAGCTATCGGGCCATGGCCCTTTAAGATGTCGATAGATAAATAGTTAGTGCTGAGGGGTTAACCAAATTTTCATGTATACAGAGACCACTTACAAGTTACTGTTATCGGATCACCATTTCAGGTCGAAGGATGCAAAATACACTTCTTTCTTGAAATTTCTCTTCCCTTTAATTTGTTCTTGAATAAATAACCTCCACACTATAATTACAATCATGTCTCTAATTAACTGAACATACAGTATGACTTTCCAACTGATCAACTCAACTTGAAAGCATATTATGCATTATCCCTTTTATCCAATATATAAAGGATTAATGCTGCCAGCTTAAATGCACACATACTTTACATCTTATCTTCAGTAGATACAAGACCTAGCATTGATAGTGCATATGATATATATTTCTAATGCAAACTGCCAGCTTAATAACATCTCAAGCCAAGCCAAATTAATTTGAAAAGGCAAATTAATCAGGAAGTGTAAAGTACCTATCTGTATACTTACTCCAAAGTGCAGGGTTAATTTACAAGTCTTAGTCATCACTCATAGCTTATTAATATTTCAAAACTTCACATATGGATTGTTTTTGGATACCATGTAGGTGAGATTATTCCTTTTTGCCATAGGGCGAGGCTTTGGGTTGGAACTGATTTGTTTCCTTATTAGATGAAGATATTTTGACTGTGCGTTGACTGGAGATCTCAATTTTTGTGCATTTACATCTTAGAGGTTGTGAGAGTGCAATTAAGTTGATAAAGTGCAATTAAAAGTTGCAAATTGTGCTCTATCTGCAGAGTTTAGGGGTGGCCCCAAAACTTAATTTACACAATGTGTCTATAATAGCCTTTTTTCAAGGCTTTTATTTTTCAGAGTCCCTGTCAATATGTGATATGGGTGCCCTTCCTTGGGCACCGGCGAAAGAAAATCCTTTTCGTAAATATTTTCTGTGTTTTTTTTTTCGATGATAAATCCTTCTGAAACTGATTCCTGGGAACTATTGAACATTAAGTTCGTTGGCCATCATTGATAAATGGGCCGAATAAGTTCTTAAAAATTATGTTAGATAGTACATTCATTAGTGCTGATAACAAATCTGAATAAAAACTATGGCTTACCCATATTATTTTTGAGAAAAGACTTCTCAAAAAGTACATTTTTGCTCAAAAAAATTTTACATTATGTACCACGCAACAATATGGGAAAATGTGATTGCACCGATACGAAAGTCCCCCAAAAGATATAGGCGGGCACGATCATGGTTTTCTGATTTTCACATATGTTAGGTCTAATTGCATACTTGAAAATACCGAAATAAAAAAATGGTGTCACCGTATAGTTTCCTGAAAATCGTCGAAAATCGAAAAGGACATTTTTAGAGGGAAAATCTGTCGTCGTTACTAGAGACACTGCGTTTTTCATTATTTTTTAAGCCTATATGTAACGCAGCAAAACAAAAAATGGGTGCATGAAAGGTGAGACGCGTAATTAATCAGGCGCGTTCTTAGATAAGTCATAGCAACCTCAGAGTTCTCTCAGCCTAGTGTTTCAAGAGTAAGTGGACAGTTGCAAAAACAGTACTATGAATCAATCAAATCTGTCAACCAACCAGCCATCACATTTTGAAGATGCCCCTTATTCCCTATCAACATTGATGTTGGCATTATGATAAGTTTAAAGCGGCACTGGCACATTTTCAGAAAATATGAAATTTCTTCAATTTGTTCGCAAATGATAGTTTAGGCCATTGGAAGAGTAGAGATATATTTTGCACATAAAAATAACATACCTAAAAGCAGAGATGGCCATTAATAAGAGGCTAACAACATCCAGGTAACCTGTAGGCTAACTTTTAAGTTTGCCGTAACTTTAATCAACAAATATGTCCTATTACATAACAAATCACTCATTAAGGTAGGATCATCGATAAAAGTTTCCTTACAAAAGAATTGACCATAAATCAATCCCTTAAATCAATTTAGTCCAAACTTGATTCTGGTAGGATTGAACTTTCCTCCACCTAATTTTTTGCATATTCGAGACAGTGCGTTTGTTTTTTAGTGTTTTTAATTTATTTTTTAAAATTCCCCTAATTTTTTCCATTATATAATTTTCCCAGCCTAAACGGAAGGTTGCTTTTAATCTGAAACTCCAGGGATTATGTGTATAAACAAAATACCTAAATTCTCAGGTTGGCTTTTTTAAATCAATGTTTTAAATTTTTTAGAAAAATATTTTGCGGAAAATAATTATAGGGAAAATTAAAAACCCTGTAATTTCCAATAGAACACACCCAATCTGCAAAATCTAACGTGAGAATTTCAAATTTGATTTCCTTTCAATGAACACCTTATCATCACCAAGAGAGTTAGTGTCCTTCTCGGAAAATTCTGAAAAGTGATAACTTCATTATTTCTAGAAAATCAGCCAAAGAAGGCTTTGTGTGACCACCTGTTCTTGTTTTTGCATGATATAGAGAAAAATAAACATTTCTATGGATTTTGATATTTCTCTAACCATGAAAAACAAACACCAATCTTATAACTCATCAATTACTTGAGAAAGAAATGAAATAAACATGTGTAGTTTTCACAAAATTGCCCAATTTTGTCCATTTTCTATACTACCAAAATCCGTCCCTGTACAAGTCTATGGGAATTTGTACAATGTATGTGACCTATCTCCAAACCGCCTTTTTTGGTAAAAAATTTTAAAAATTTGGGCACACATGTTTTCTTCACCAATACCAACATTTCATGAGAATTTCAACGAGAGCTGGGCACGAAGCCGTAGCCTTGATCCAACCTTAATATTAAAACCATAAAGTAAAGGTCACAGACCGGTCAAACAAGGTTAAACAATTTGCCCGTAAGAATCAGACTCTGAGTGGGTTTTTTCTTGTGTTCCGCACCATTGCGGGGTGTCCTGCTGAATTAATGCGCCGCAACATTAAAAATCGGTCTGTTTACCATAAGCTATTTGGGCTTAAAGGAGAAACCGTCCAACCGAATAATATTATACAATATACTCTGAAAATAATTATTGACCACATACGAGTGTTTCATCGAAAAACAGAATTATATTAAAACCATAACAATGAATTAAAACCATCTATTGACCATGTGCTATTTAAAATTCGCGCTAGTTTATAACGCGTGATTATGTGATATGGTCGGCACGTTTGTGTCACAAATCCATAGTAGATACACATTATGAAGCGTCACGTGTGAAGTTGTATGACACTACTGTGCCGTCGGTATCGCATAAACACGTATACATATCCCATTTCACTAGCGCGAATTTAAATAGCGCATGGTCAGACAAAAAGTTTTTTTATTCAGTTTTTAGGGGTATATAATTCCGTTTTTCCAGAAACCACTCGATTGGTGGTCACTATTTATTTTTTATGCGGATATTTTATAAGTTCTTCTAGTACGGTTCTCCTTAATCATTTCATGGAGGGCTATTGTACATAAACTTATAACCCATGCAAAAATATCAATTTTTAAAAAGCGAGAGTGGCACTTATTGTTTAAATAGTGCCAGTGTCTCTTAATTCTCCTTCAAAAGAAATAATAAATTTTCTGTTGTACCATCAGATTGGTCATTCTGAGCCGCTTGCAGCAATTTTTAGATGCAGCAATCGACCTCATAAAAAATTCTACAGAAAAAACTACCACCACGCCCAAATCGCCAATTGACCATGCAAATTTAATTAAGCCCATTTAAGCTACAACTGCATTTTCAACCAAACCAATCAAGGCCAAACTGTACAGTATTGCTCGCACACTTCATTTCTTTTAATCTGTCCAAATGACGTGCAATTTTCCATGCCCAGATTCAAGTGAATTCATCCTACAAATGTTTAGTTTATTACTTGAATCCATATGACTTACAATTGCTGGGACAATCTCGGGAAGCATAGGGCTTGCATTTTCACTTGAAAATGAATGATGTTAAATCAATGAATGAAGAGAAGTGGCGTGGTCTAGCGTTTAGCAAGCTTACCTCTCATGCTCTAGAGCAAAGGGTCCACGGTTCTAATCTCAGTGGGTCCACTTGCTGGAGTTAATTTGGGAACTCAATTTGGGATTTTAATTTGTATAACATTATTGATTAAAAAAACCCTATGATACCACTTTCTCATGGTTCAGTTGAAGGGCCAAAGGAACCACGAAAGCGTGCACTTTCACCGTGTGTGTTTTCGTGTAGTGTTTGAATGTTGCAATCGGTGCTGTATTTAAGCTGCTGCCTCCAAGTTGTATTGTTTCTGTCTAGTATTATTAAGTTGTAAAGTCACTAGCAATTTGGCCTACAGACCACTATTTGAGATTAAATAAAAACCTTGATTATTATTTAACAAAATGTTATAAATGACTAACAACAAGGGGAGATTGAGAATTTAAAGGCATTCATATATCACATCATATGAGTGCTTTTACTTAATAGATTTCCTTCACTTTTTTTAAGATTTGGATGTTTTGAGTCACAACCCTAACACAACAAAAATACCATGAATGAAGTCCCAAGGTGAGCTGGTGCAATCTTCTTTAGCTTCTATCCCTTTACCCCTATGATGTTTTTGAATCAACCCACAATGCATGTGCATGTCCTATACTCTACTGAAAACTAACCCAACAGTCAGTACTTAGTGATAAAAAAAGTGTTCAAAAAGTTAAGACCACAAGACAGTTCATGATCATGTAAATTTCCCAAAGTACTAACACCTTAATTGGGCTAAATAGTGTAACATCCAGTTTGTTATATGTTAAGAATAGGAGTTTTGTGGGATCACATGACCTTGTTGAGGTGAAATTCCAAACTGTGCATGTGGATTGTCTCCATACCCGCTCTCCCTCTACCTTTCCTTCCCACATTAGATGCCAAGCTCTCATATCAAGGTAGAGACCCACAGTTGAAAAATATTGACAAGCATCTTTAATCCGCATTACACGATTATCTTGAATTGGGTTCCAATATTCTGATCAGAAAAAAAGTTCTGATATTTCAAAACATTACAACAATTGATGAGATAAAACACAGCTAACATCCTTGTCTACTAGTCTAGCAACTCCTTAAATCATCACAACACTTGACAATACAGAAATGAGATATCACACTTGTTAATGTATTTAGCCCAGAGAGAGAGATAGAACACGGGCAAATAAAACAAGGTGCCCAATTTCAGTGCAACACTAGTTAGGGAGGTCCCTTTCGATCTGATGTGGAATTGTCGCAAATGCATTACTAGCTCTAGGTAAGACGGTGACGGGCAAAAAAGAGAGAAACAACATTCACCTCCTCCCTTAAATCAAAATGGTGACGTGAAAATGGACATTAACAGCGCAATGTTAGACTGGATTTGTTAACCCTCTACAAACATATCTACTGGGTTGACTGTGGCAGGCCAGTCACAATCATGACTTGTAGAGAGTTGATTAATGCCATGTTCATTTGCTTATACCTTGACCACAAGGAAACTGCTCCCCTTCTCCTTAAAAGGCCGACTCGGAGATTTCCGAGGAGGGGCGCTCAATTTCAAAAAATCGTGGTTTTTTGCATGTACATTAACTGCTTTGTCCATATACTAATCATTTTGTGTGAATTGCTAAGCTTAAATCGAATTCCTTCATATAGAAAATTACAACTTTGGTTATAATTTCCGGATCGGAATTTTTTTTGGTTATACCAGTAAGCCTATGGACGTATACTACACATATAATGTTTACTTCATCAAATCGAAAATCCGATTCAGCCAATTTCGTAATTTTGCATTGTAGGTACTATCTTTTATTGTCTAGTTTGACTATTTTGCATATTACAAAAAAAAAATAATATTTTCGAAATCTCTGAGTCATACTTTAACTTCCTATCAACAACACCGCAACAGTAATGTTCTGATGCAATAGTAATGTTCTGATGACTAAGTTGTGACATGGGTCTTTAAAGGAGAAGTTCTGAGGGGTTGAGTATTACATTAAAGACACTATCAGTGATTTGCTAAATCAGAAAATCGAAAAAATCATCAAAAATCAGATTTTTGCATGTTTGTAACAAGTACATGTATCCTAACATACCCTGCAAATGATAGGACCAGAAGCAACCTAATAAGGACAAAATCGAAAATTTTAGTCATTACTGTCCGTTCGGACACTTACTACAACACGTAATTGAATGGAGATTCCAATCATAGAACACTGCCGTTTTCTTCCTTTTCTGTAAATTTTTCAGTTGGAAAAAGTAACTTATGAGAATTCCACAGACTTATCCTTCACTTTTAAGGTATTCCTGCAAAATTAATAAATTTTGACTCTTTCGGACAAATCACTGATAGTGTCTTTAAATTATCTGAGCTTGTGGTAGACTGGCTGAAGTCAAATGATATATTTTTGCTGGCTTCTGTTTCGGTATTATGTGTGGCACTGTAAATATAGCACAGGGAATAATGATGACAGCTTCCATTGATGTACATTCATGTACATTTGTTGAAATAAATCTGGATTTTTTTTATCTATACATGTAGGAATTATCTTGAAACTTTACAGTATGTAGTTTTGATTGCAACTCAAACCATGTGTGTTGGGGTAAGTCCATGACAAGGAGTCGCTTTAAGCAGAACTATAGCGCTATGCATTAAACAGCTCATGAATTCTTAAATAGCTCATGAATTCTTAAATAGCTTAACTTAATAAAATCTGCTTTCAAATGGATGCCACTATACAGCTAATTACAAACCGCATAAAACCAACATCACAAGATTATTTTTTGTAAAGTGTGATTGTTATGGTAATTATTGCTATCTACTGATGATAGCAATTAGATGGGTGTGACACATGTCTGGAGACATGGCTACATATACCACTAGTGTTTTTTGTTTAAGGTCCATGGCCCAATCGCTATTAGCCTCATCGCCAGGGACCCCACATTTTACCGGAAGTGGTCAAAATTTTGGTATCAGAAGAAAGCTACTATTTTACTCATTTACCCTGTGAAATTTTAGGGTTAAAAGATGTTTGATTTGGAACTTATAAACGAAAATGTGCCCCATTTTGGTCAACCAATATTAATTTTACACAGTACTCTATGGGCTTACAAAATCACGCTTTTAGCCCTCACATAAACTGATTGAAATATCGGCGCGAAACTTTACAGATGGGGTTTTGGGATGGAGTCCATTCTATCAAAATGAAAACTTCATATACTTAAATCGGGCCAACCTCCTTTAAACCACCTTTTATCAACCAATGGCAAAAGGCATAATGCCACAGATCCTAGAATGCATGATAATGCATCATAGATTGTTTTCTTAAATAACATAGTTTGTTGATACTTGATTTGTCGAGAATAGATTACTTGCAACTTATACCAATTACCTTCTTCACTTATGAAGTATTCATACTTCAGTTCACTTGTAATATCAATCATTACCTCTCATGTACGACCCACTCTAAGAGGCATACGGTAGTTTTAGACCACAAATCATGCTCCAGGAGCAGATCTCCCTCACTAACCTCAAAGGTCAGCTTTTGCTTTTTCTGATCTTTTTTGCACAAACAAATTTTCCTTTAACCTTAAAAAAATAACAAAAATTTTAAATATTTTAGAAGAAGTAGGAGTAAGATTTGAACCTGAGACCAATGTATCATGACGCCAGCTACCTAATCGCAAGACCAGCGAGGTTTGGTGTGCCCAATTTGCAATTCTAACGAATCCTTGATAACATTTATGGAATAAATTGATACTGCTATTGTGATCAGCATTCAATATAATGAATGGCTCCACCCTGGAATGGTTGCCACAGCTTATGCTCCAGGAGCAAAAGTGGTGATCAAAATCTCAAATTGGCACTCTAAAAGACCTCTTTCTATGACCTTTTCTTCCTATTATCAAATGTGTATTGATTCCAAATCAATTTTACAGTTCATTTCAAATTGTGTCAGCATGCTTCAATCTTCCTCAGCAAGTGAATGTGTGTGTGTGTGTGTGTGTGGGGGGGGTGTGTGTGTATGTGTGTATGTCTCTCTCTCTCTTTTACACACACTCACGATCACACACACACACACACACACACACACTCACACACAGACACACACACACACACACACACACACACACACCCTTCTTAAACCTATAGCTTTCCTTAAGATTGTGACATATTTTGCATTTTCACTTCCAGCATGTTAGGCAACACTTAGAATTTACGCTCTAGGGTTAACAGTGAAAAATAGGGTACTGTGATGTGCAACTATAGTTTGAGTAATAATTTCTTGGCCATGGCACACGCGCGTGTTGCTTGTTGCGTGAAGTGCGTCTACGTGCAACCAAGTGGTGCGCCGTTTTGGCGGGAAAGTGGGCGTAGCTAGTAACTTGGCCAAGATATCATTACTCAAACTATAGCTTGCATTATTTTTTTCTCCCTCTGGTGATTTCGTGATCAGTTTTTCTCTTGAAAAAAAAATGGCATATCATCTTTCTTCAAACCATGTGTTTAATACACCTAATGGAATTGAATTTAGACCTAACATACAATTTTTTGTTTCTAAATTATGCACATTTACTTTAATTTTTACTGAAACCACACTATAATTTAGACTGCGAATTCAGTTACAGTCTCATGTTCTTTCAAAAAAGGTGAAGTTGTAGATTAACATCCCTACCCATGCCAAATTTTATAACTCCTCAGGGTTGACAGCTTAATATGATTATCTAACCGTCATCAATCATAACCCTAATTATAATGTTAAATGATACCCAAGAAAATAGGGTAAGACAAAAAAAACAAAACATGACATTGGTAGAAGTCTGTAGCATTTTCAAGTAACATACATATGCATGAGAACACCACAATAGAGAAGATTCACTTTGGGTAACATCCTTTAAGAAACTTGTATGACCACTGAGTTACCAATCACAAACCTCCTGATGAGAATTTCGAAGATCCCAAACCTCGCTCACATATGATGGGCTGAGAGGTAGGGTCAAATCTGACAACCATTTGGCAGGCACTTTTAATCATAGCATTTGGGCCATCCATTCAACACTCATTTCATGATCTAATTCTCTAGATCCGCTACCGAAGTAGATATCAATGCAGTTTGGAAAAAGACCAACTTAAACCTTGTGTGGATATGATTTCTTGATGTGCATACAAATGTGGGTGTAATCAAGCTCCAATTCTGAGATCTTTTATTTACTTCCTTGGCCTTTCTGTTTGCTCTGCTGGCCTTTTACTTGCTCTGTTGGCTTTTTTTGGCTGTCTGTTAAGCTGTTCACTGCCTCTCTGAAACCACTCACGTTGCAATCTTGTTCATGCAAGTCGCCACTGTCAGTTTGCAGTTGTAACTCTATCTACTACTGAAGACACACACTGTGGGTGTTTTTAACGTGTCAAGATCGAGGAAAGGTTAACAACAATATGGTGGTTAGCACCTCAAGTGTTTTGTTTTCTTCCCTAAACCGGCTGGTTCTAATAAGGGTTTTCAGCATGTAGGATGCATGTTGCAGTCATCGTCACCATCATCAAGATTCCCCTCTCCCCGGGGGGGAGAGTCATATCACCATAATCTCCGTATACTTACCATTCAAGCCTGACTTAATGCCTTTTCATTTTCTACGCTCAATTTAGCAAATATCCCTACGATACCCACTGTAAAATTTGGCAACCCCTGAGTGCGCACACGTCAGGGGCCAATGATCTAGCAACACCGACTTCTGGATCATTTTTGGTATGCTCTTTCCACCGGGTTGACTCCACGGGCGGGAGAGCGAACACTGTGAGCCCCGTCCTGGGCGGCGCAGCGGCCCGGACAGGGGGGAGCGTCAGGCTTGAATGGTAAGTATACGGAGATTATGGTGATATGACTCTCGCCCCGGGGAGAGGGGAATCACCTACATCTCCTAGTACGTTCCCATTCAAGCCTGACTTAATGCCACAGATTGCAACTGGTAGAGTCAACCCGGATATCAGAGTGCTCGGGCCATAAGGCAAGTGGAGCTATGGTGATATGATCTCGCCGGGAGAAGGTTGAACAAAACAATATATAACAGATGCACTTACCGACTTCAGTGGGTGAAGTGCTACTGGGAGCTGTGGCGACTGGAAGATGTGGAGGCCTGCTGCGATGACGAGGAAGCTGAAGACAGGATCCTAGCTGGCGTCGAACCGCTGCGTACTATGACATCTCGGAGATAAACGTGTTGGAATGTAGAAGAACAAGCCCATCCAATGGCCGTCCATGAATTTGGTAGAGCTCCCCGGTTGGTAGGAGGCCCAGCCGCCGCCTTGAGATTCTTAGTCGTGAGCTCCTATGGCGTCAACGCCCAGAGAGTTCTCCGTATACTAGGTCTCCTTTATGGACTGTCACGATCCACGGGCTAAATCATCTTGGAGGCCGGCGAAACTGCTTCTGATGTGTGAGGAAGTTGGTCGTGAGTCCCTCTATAGGGCTGATTCTTGCTGAGGTAAAAAATCAAGGCTCTAACTTGGCACCAGGGTCCCTCATCGCTGGAACCCGAAGCTTGTCGAGATCTGGGAGGATGATCGGTTGGGAGTGAAGCTGAGCGATTGATTCTTGGTAGGCAACCTGATCGGGGAAGGAGGCGAGCGGCGTTCCCGGTGAAGGTGAGGTTGATTCTCGATGTAGATAGAGCATGGATATCCGATACTCTTCTGCCTGATGCTGCGGACGACAAGGGAAGAGAGTCTTCTTGGTGTTGTCGCCAAGGAAGCCTGGTGAAGAGGCTCACAAGGAGGGACTGTTGAGATGCTGGAGATGTGCAGGTCCCAGCTGGTGCCAGAGAGCGTTCAGGGGCCGTCGATGTAGCATTCCCTCGATGAGGTCGTGAAGCGCTGGAGAGTTAGACACGGTGATGGCTCCGCCAAACCCCAGATGGATGGCTCATACTGCCGTGCGGCAACTCCTGTCTGTGCGTGGGTTGGCTCCTCTTCGAACACCTAAATCAGGAAGTCTGCCACCTCCTTTAGAGTTACTCGCAGAGGGTCCACTTGGTGATCCTGCCAGTTCCGGTATTGACCCGTCGGAATTTCTAGTCTTCCTTGTTGTAGGTCTCCTTGCCCTCCCACCCGACGGCAGTGAGCGAAAGGGCCTGGCTGCCTCTGTAGGATGGACGGAAATGTGCATGCAGTCAGGTTGATCGCCTTCAGAGTCTCCATTGGGAGGAGACCCCCAGAGTCTTGATCAGGTCCTTCCTCATGGAAGAGTCAACGGGGTGGCGTACAGCAGCGACAGAAACCACGGTTGTCGAGCCATCGGGCACACCGAATAGCGCGGCAGCTTGCTTGTCGGTGGCTTGAGAAGAAACTCGAGGAACTAGGGCGATCGGAGGGAAGGCGTATACTGTGACTTCGTCCCACTCCATTGTCATGCGTCCGGGTGAAGGGCCGCTGGAGTCCCTGGCCCACGAACAGTACGTCGGGCTGGGGTCTGACGGTGATTTGTGAACCAGGTCCACGTGGGGCGGTGGTGTTCCAGCTTGTCGAAGACGACTCTGCATATCTTGGGGTTGAGATGCCACTCCACCGATGATCCCGGACTCTCGATGGTCCCGACTTCCGGGATGTCTTCCTCGATAGGGCATCTGCGAGGGTGTTGTCTTCACCGGAGTGTGAACGGCTGTCAGAGTCATCCGATGCCGGAGACACCACTCCCTCCAGAAGCTTGATTGTCTGTAGGCACAGGGTGCGAATCTGGGGTCATCCCTGCTTGTTTATGGGGAGACGACCGACATGGTTGTCGCCACACTGGACTAGGACGTGATTTCCTTTGACTAGATGGAGAGTCGGTCTCAGTGCCAGATGGACTGCCCACATCTCCACGTGTTGATGTGGTGCTTGGCCAGCCTCTTTGTCCAAGTTCCCTGAGAGGCGACCATGTTCTCCTACGTGGGGCTCCCAGACGCTTTCGACGCGGTCTGTCGTGAGATAGAGTGAAAGATGAGGGTCTTGATATGAATGGCTCTCCCGGGCGGAGATTTTCCGGCTGAGACCACCACGCTATCGCTAGTGTTTTGTGTCGAGCGGGGTGATGGGGGGGATGGTTGGATCGAGCTGGTATCTGAGATATTGTGCGTTAGGGACCCATTCGTCCGAAGTCCCTCCTCCACGGTGTGCGAAGTCCCTAGCATCCCCCCACCGCAAGGAACGACTTTTTTTTTTCGGGGACTGTGGATAGTCACTCTCTTCTGGGGGCGGCCCACGGCGACCCCCACCCCTCCTCCTGATCGACCACCTTGTTGTCTGTAAACACCGCGCCGTCTTTACGTTGGTTGTCCTTGTTTCCTTCGGAAGGATTGGCCCTGTTGCCCTTAGACGGCTGGTTCTTTGACGGGACCGTGAACGAAAAGTCTGCGGCTGCTGCTGTTGTCGCTGCTGTTGCTGCGGAAGCCCCCTGGCTAGCCGCCGCCTTCTTTTCCTTCAGAAGTTCGCTGGGCTGCCTTGGCTTTTTGTTAGCGACGTCCGATTCATGTAGGCCCTTGAACTGTCCCCCGAAGCGGTCAGGTCCTATAGGCGTCTCCAGGCAGTGTCGCGGATTCAGGAAGGTTGAGGCGTTGGTGGCTTTTACTTTCCGCAAGTAGGCGAGTTGGTGCGCTAGCCTGCAAAGATGTTCCCCCGTGCAGAAAGTAAGGGTCCCGGATAGTATTCGTGAACTTGCCTGTTCTCCGCGCTCATCTGCGATTTGGCATGGGGCTAGACATCCATTCATCAGGTGGGCGAATGTGTGGAGGGATGCGTTCGCTAGTCGCATACCATCCCTGGCCATGGTCTCCAGGGCCTCCCAATGCGCGTCCCCTTTCTTTTCTGGTTCCAAGGTGCGACCAGGTGAGGACGTTCCTTACGGGAGGGGTTACTCTTGATCCGCCCTCCATCCCACCCCGCTGGGGGTAGTCGATCTGGATGGCCCATGTCCCTGCGTGTACAGCATGTGGGGCATGCCTCCTCTGGCACTGGTTGCTGGGCGGAAGTACTTCTTCTCGACATCTGGTGGCGCCTTGAAGGGTGCGTTCACCCACTGTAGGCGGCGAGGGCCCGGCTGGTTCTTGATGGTGAGGTGTCGCAGAATCCTTGAAGTGGAACAAGTAACGGGGACGTATGGTCGCGGCTTTCTTCTCTGGGGCGGCCTTGTTAAATACCAAACCACCCCTGTAGCCGGCTTCTCCCAGTTCGTCCACCTCTGGTGAGGATTCAGGCCATTGGATCGGGATGCCCCTTTCTAACATAACTGGCAGTAATAAAAGGGGAGGGGGCCCCCGCCAACTAGCAGGGGCTCAGGAATCGGAGCGGCTTCTTCTGGGCGGAAGGAGTCGTATGATCAGTAGGCTCCTCTGGTAACGCGGAGAACGGTTCTCCTAGCGGTCGATCTCTTCTCTCGGTGCTGGATCCTCTCTGCTTTCCCCGAGACTTTTCCGGCCCGGTTTCATGGTGGCCCTTGAGAGATCCTTTGCGAGGTTCCTCCTTGCTTGATCGGCTAAGGAACGGCGGTCCGAGGAGGAAAGCAACGCAGATGATAAAGACGTTTGAAAGCGGCTGGCGAGTTCATGTCCCGATGGTCGTCCATGAACACCCAATCTTCAGGCAAGCTCGGTGGTTCAGGTTCCTTGACTGGACCGAGAAGTTCATCCCATCGGACGGCGCTGGACGTGGTGGACTCCTACTGCGTCCCCGTTGGCTGTCGTTGGGTCGACGGCTGTCCTGAAATCAACGGCTACCCGGCGGTCACAGTCGGCCCGGCGGTCGTGGTCGTAACTGTCTTTGCGGCTACGGCAGTCACGGCTCAAGGAGCAGCTCCTCTGGAGATCCGGGAGGTAGCTGCTGTTACCACAGCTCCGAGAACGGCTATTGCAGTGATCCACCTGGTGATCCCGGCTGCGAGAGCGTCTCTTTCGGGATCCCGGCGGCGGCCCAGCTTCCCGAGCTGCTCTTACGGTGAATCCGGTGGGGGGGGGGGGGGGTGGGGCGGTCCCGCCTCCGGAACGGCGCTTGCGGTAATCCGCGGCGGCGGTCCACGCTCTCCCTCTCTCTTCCTCCTTCCTCCGGAACGGCTCTTGCAGTTGAATCCGGGCGGCGGTCACGGCTCCCGGAACGTCTCTTTTTTCTCTCTGTCGCTTCTTGCTTTATCCTTGCGGTGACCTCTGCTCGGCCTCCCGTAGGGCGGCTCTTGCGGTGATGTTTGCGGTGAACCTCGCTCCCTGAGCGGCTCCTGCGGTGATCTTTGCGGTGATCTCGGCTCCCGAGCGGCTCTTGCGGTGATTTTTGCGGTGATCCGGCTCCTCCCGGCGCGGCTCTTGCCGGTGATCTTGCGGTGATCTCGGCCTCCTCGTTTCTTCTTCCCGGAGCGGCTGCGTGCGGTGATCCTCCTTGCGTGATCTCGGCTCCCGGAACGGCCTGCGGTGATCTTTGGGGTGATCTCGGCTCCCGGAGCAGGGTGATAATACCCGTAGGAACCACGCGCTTGATGCCTGGGGGGTTGTCTCGTCTCCCGGTGACCAGACTCTAAGCTGATCCTCCATAGATGATCGGACGCCATTGGCCTGGTCCTGTAGAGCCCCGCCTGAAGAATTCCGCTGAAAGCGCGGCTGGTCGTAACCAGGACGGCTCTGGCCGGGTACAGGTGATGTTGCCGGATTCTCCTGCCGTTGTTGTTTTCCGGGCAGCTTGGGCTTGACGGTCTTCTAGGTCTCCCCACTGCTCCGGTGTCCAGTCTTCGTCCAATTCGCATGGTTCAACCGGTGGCACGGGCGGTTGATACTGCACTTCGGATGGCGGTCATCAGGCGACAAGATGTCCCACATGTCGAACAATTCTGGGTTTTGGCTTGGCCACTTCTGTTTCCGTCTCATGTCTTATCTGGAGGAAGACAAAAAAGAGAAAAGTTGGTTAGGAGCTTTAAGGAACCATAACCGGAAGATCTCTTCTAAGTACCATTTATCCGAGCATACAATTGAGTCCATCCTAGCCCAAAACCACCGAGTTGAACCGGTTATGCCCGCTCAAAACTGAAAAAATCCCGCGGGAGCCTAACTCCCATAGAAAAGCACGTACTTCGGGTTTTGGGGGATGTTGAAAAATGGGATGAAATTTGTTATATCGACCGCCCTGTTTTATTTCGGAAACCACATAAGGTTAAGCCGTTAAATATCGTCGGCCAAAAAATTTCAAAATGGCCGCCGAACAAGGTCCCGCCTAAAATCCCCATAAACGGTACGTCTCGCGTGACAACGGTAGTGTACCCCGCAAACAGGGAAAACCAACGAAAACGCGGTTTATTCCTAACTCCCATAGAAAGCCACGTACTGCCGGTTTCGGGTCATGTTGAAATTTGACGAAACTTGCCGTAATCGCACCGTCCTATGTTTAGTTCGGAACCAAATGATTCTACGCGGTAAAAATTCCACCGGTAAATATCCCAAAATGGCGCTGAAAAAAAGAGGCCACCAATCTAAGTATTCCCGTGAACGGTAGGCCCGGCCGTAATACCCTGTAGTGGGGCCCCTGTGACGGGAAGACAATACTGACCCGCAGACCCTTAAGTCCACGGGCAGCGGTGGGGGCCAACACCGCCGCGGTGCAACAGAAGCAAATGGCGAACCATGATTTCCGATGCAGAACCCGAGTTATGAACCTTTCGGCCCAGATGGCCGACTATACCTTTAATGGCGTCCGTACCGGTACCTTACCGGTAGAATAGCGGGTGAAAGATGACCGCGAAAACAGCAAAGTAGCCGATGAAAATAGCGAGATAGAATACTCAGGAACCATCTAGCACACTAAGCTCCCCAACTCACGCGCTAGATGAATGTGGGAATTACTTGAAGGGGTCTACCCGAGGCAGACACTTGTAATACACGTGTGAACTAGCCGCCATCTTTTTGCGGAAAGTACACACACTGACTCACCTAAACGGATGCAGTTTTGCAACAAATTGGGATGGGCTAAAGCAGCAAACCGAACCAAAATTGTCAGAAAAATGCGTAGAACACGTAGTTATGGTAGATAGGTGAGTAAAAGAGCTCTATAAATCCGCTGAAAATTGCAAACTTCTCAAGGCACATAAGAGCACACAACTTGCTATGAGCGTAGCAAAATGAGAAGTCAGTGTTGCTAGATCATTGGCCCCTGACGTGTGCGCACTCAGGGGTTGCCAAATTTTACAGTGGGTATCGTAGGGATATTGCTAAATTGAGCATAGAAAATGAAAAGGCATTAAGTCAGGCTTGAATGGGAACGTACTAGGAGATGTAGGTGATCAGCCCATATTATCACACTGCTGGGCAAAGGCCTCTCCCAATCTATGCCAAGTGCACGTGTGTCTCTGCCAGGCTGTAGTTCCTAAATGCCTGACGATCTCATCACACCATCTTCCATGTGGTATACCTTGTTTCCCTTTATACCATTAAGTTGTTGTCATTCTGTTGTAATCTGGCTCCATCTTCTATCTGTCATTCTTCATAAATGTCCTTCCCATCTCCATTTAATTTTTTTTGCCATTACTATTGCACTAGTTATTGTAGTAGTTTTGCTCAATTCATCTTGAACATGTTTTTAACAAATTGTCATATGCCTGGATGTGGATATAGAACTTTCAGGTATGTGTTTTCAGATAAAGGAGGCAATGCATTCCTATGCAACTTGAAGTTGCTTCTCATGTTTTACCAAGCGCACGCACACATGCACACATACACACATACACACACACATGCACAAACAAGCCCTACTCTAACTTACAGGCAGTTAGGGGTGATGTGGTAGCCTGGTCACTCAACTCGCTTTCTCCTTGAAATTTAACTACTTAGTTCTCCAGGTAGACAAGGATGTATGTTTATTAATCTTCCCTGGAGATGGCCAGTGCACGATAATGTTAAAAAAAAACCTGTGTGCTTGGTCGGATTCAAACCGGCAACCTTCGTATTACATGCATGATGCTCTTACCAACCAAGCTATCAAGGCAGCGTTGGTAGAGGAGCAATAGATATCATCTATAGGTGTTAGGTTCGAAAGGTGTCCTTCGCTTTCCTAGCGGATAGCATCTGAACTGTATATTTACAACCCTACCAAATTATCTAAATATTTGAGACACCACAATTTTAACTCTAATTTATTTTTGATATTTTCTGATTTGAAAAACTCTTGTAGTTATCTCTTGTTTGTTCATGCAATAGAGAAAATATCACTGGTTTTAGGTCTTATCACATGAGGCCAGAGGTTGAATGTGATACAACCTCAAATCAGTGATATTTTCAACATTGCATATAGAATAAACAGGGGATAACAAAATCATTCAGCAAACACAACTCAAAATAACTAAGTTATGTTCCCGAAATTTCTAACTAATTTCCTTCTATTTACTTTTCACAAGTGATGATACACTTCCGAGCCTCAAGCACCACCAGGGCTAAGTGACCAAGTCATCATTTGCAATGAGAAGTTGGGCACATCGTCTTTATACTGACACTCCATATTACTCAGTTGAGAACTCCACCAAGCATGCAATACAGAATTATATTGCAAGGCCAAGGCTATCAACCCAGTGAAATCACACTTTTATGTCTATTGAATGATAAAGATGTGACAGGTCACTGTGGCTATAACAATACCTTTGCCATGATCAAACATGAATGCCTTTCAAAAGTAATGAGTCCAACTTAATTTTCTTGAAATGTTCTCTTCAATACTGGAGAAAGAGAGTATATATCTTTGTTTTCACTGGTTGTTCACATTGCTATCTTCAGTAGATAGCATCATTCAACTCAGTATTGGTGATTACTGAAGGCAATAATAGTACAGATGCTGGTTGTTCACATTGCTATCTTCAGTAGATAGCATCAGTCAACTCAGTATTGGTGATTATTGAAGGCAATAATTGTACAGATGCTGGTTGTTCACATTGCTATCTTCAGTAGATAGCATCATACAACTCAGTATTGGCGATTATTGAAGGCAATTATTGTACAGATGCTGGTTGTTCACATTGCTATCTTCAGTAGATAACATCAGTCAACTCAGTATTGGTGAATACTGAAGGCAATTGTACAGATGCTGGTTGTTCACATTGCTATCTTCAGTAGATAGCATCATTCAACTCAGTATTAGTGATTATTGATGGCAATAATTGTACAGATGCTGGTTGTTCACATTGCTATCTTCAGTAGATAGCAACATTCAACTCAGTATTAGTGATTACTGATGGCAATAATTGTACAGATGCTGGTCGTTCACACTGCTCTCTTAGCATCAGTCACCTCAATATTGTTTTCATTACCAAATTTCAAAAAGCTTGGGCTTTGGATCCTGAAATGCCCTTTAAATCACATACCCTCCGAATTGCACACCACTATTTTTTTTATTTACAAATTTTACTCAACCCTACCCATTATTTTTTTGTGGGTGGGTGGGTGGGTGGGGAAAACAGGCGCAGATATTTTTTGTATATTGTGTAAGCCTCTAACTTTTCAAACTAATCTCTCAAGAAATCTTTAACAGGTAAAATATTACTTATAGCTGTACTTCTTGTTCAATCTCCAAAATATTGGAGCACTCGATGGCATTAAATTATGCTGAGGCAGCATTACAATTCACCAAATATTATACAGCATTATATTTGCTCAGCTTTTTCTTTTTTTTTCTAATACAAAAAACATGATTTCTCCCAACATCCTGCCATTGCTACGCCTCAAGTATCAAATGGACACAATGACCAGAAAAAGAAAATCCATTTTCGTATTCTGATGCACAAAGTTAATGAGCCTATTCAGGAAATAAGCTTAGCATTGGCAGGTGGAATTTGATCAGATTTCAGGGTACAGATCCTCTCTTTGCGCAATGGAATTATCTATGCACATGGTTCCATAAGCCATTTATAGCTTTGAGATTCATGATTTTGCTGTTAATTTTTACTTAGTGATAAATGGGGCTGCAGCAGTGCTAGTTTGGGAAGATTTAGTGCTAAATGACAGCATGCTGATACACCTCACCTGCGCTGAAGATGTGTTATCCCCTTGATACAAGCCTGTTTTTTGCAGTGAAATTTGAGCCGGAAATTGTGATGTTTGGCCAGTATAATGTAAAGACGGGTAGTAATGGCTTAAAATTAGGAGAAATCTGATCATGTTGATGTCGTACGATATCGATCTGAATTCGGAAGTGTAACTGTGAGCAGAAATCTGCAAAAACACTGAGCTGAAAGAAATTTCAAACCCTGATCAAAGATTTACAACATTGAGCAAAACACTTCCATTTTTTTAAACAATAACTCATTGTAAGTCTTAAGCTCACAAAAAACATGGCAGATGACCTTTGACCTTGGTCCGTGAATCTGGTTTAAATCGGACCTTCAACTTTCCGAAGAAGACCTGTTGAAAAAACAAAAACCTAACCAACTGGAACAAACATACATATGGAAACCAACCCAAGTAGAAAAACAAAACAGACAACAAACAAACACACAGACACACACACACACACACAGCCCACCACACACGGACATGCGTGCTATCGCAAAATCCCCCTTACTCTGCTTTCAAGCCAGGGGGATATTATAAAAAGAGAAAAGGTAAAAAAATGGACTGATTGTATAGCCCATACATATATGTTGATCAATATCTTTACTGTTCAGAATCATCTCGACCAACCTGATACGTAATACAACAAAATCCACATACGCATGTAAATTATCCAAGTGTGCATGCTATGGGCATTGACTTCCATAACAAACTAAGCAAATGTCAAAAACTTCCCGTCAACACACTTTGTACATGACAGAGTAGATAACTCCCTAATACTTATGTATGCCACCGACATAGAAAAATTGTGTTGAAAAATGTACAGAAAAATTAGACATACTATCAAAATCATTACATCTATTGGATTGTGCTATATTCCTAAAAATAATACTCCCTCTGTAACTTGAGTATCATTCTCAGTGTTTCTAGTTTCAAAACCAATAAAACAATGTTGCAGTTTATGCATTTCTGCATCAAGAAACTCAGGGCTGACTCTTCATATCCAGCCAAGACCAAGCCTATTGGGAAACCTGTCATTTTCCATGCTAATAACACGCCGTCCTTTACAAAATTCTTCCGAAGGATCCACAGTATAGCATTTGCGCAACGACAATTACTGACGGAAAACATATTCCGAAATCAATACTGCGAGGGAAAGGAGACACCTCGCCGAGAATCAAACCAATGAAACTTAAAACAACCTGTATAGGTTTATTATATGTAAGCATACCCAGCCCTGACGTTCAGTCTAGGCTTTACTGTGTAATTCTAACCTTATTACTATATCCCCCCATCCCCCTCTCAGATAAAGAAGGCTTTTGGCTTTGTTTATTGCAACTTGCTGTAAGTGTTGATATTACTTAAAACTTTTCAGACAGACCGTGATCATCTTACCAGCAGAGGCTAGTGTTTCACACACTCTACTTAATGTGCTGTTATAGCAGGAATTTTCGCGGGGTTAATTTTCGCAATTTTTACCAGTTTTGGACATTTCAGGGGTTTTATATCACACATTCAAGTTTAAACATATTAACGTCATGGTAAAAATAAAATTTTCATGGGGTTTTAAAATTCGCGGTATTGATGAATGAACGAGAGAGAGGGAAAAGAGCAAAAAATAAACCCCTGCGAAAATTTCCCTCATACAGTAATATTCTTATTTCCCCTTTCAAAGCAGGGGGCTATGATATTATCATTTACTATATGGCAAGATGGCCATCCTCCACGAACTTTAAATGTTTATGCTCAAGTTGTGTACAGTGTCTTCCAAAGATTTTGGAAATAATAATAAGGAAAGCCTTATTTGGTAATCTTGGTGAAATATGAAAAGAAAATGATCTATTTTGTAACATCAGCTCCTGGGTTCAAACATCCCAAGTTTTGAATATTTCTTTAACACAAAGACAAAAAAGCAATTGCTAACTATTCCTCCTAGATAGCACATGTTCCCAAATTTTAGAATTTGCGAAGGTTTGGGTTGCAGGGTTGCAGTAATTGGCGATGTTTGACCATAACATGGCTGCCGTCAAATTTGGTCATAGTGGAGGGGGGACAAGAGAGTTATGAGGGCCATTTATACAAAGCATGGATCACCTCTGCAAGTTTTTTTCTGGTAATGCAAAAAAGTGCCCCTAAAAAGTTAAAATGAGTTTTGTTCACCTCTTGAATTCAGCTGCACAGTGTGCTGAAATCTCGACCAAAGAAGTAGATTTAAAGCACTTTTGCTCCTGCACAATTTCAACGGCCAAATCAATAGTGTTTGGATGCAAATACAGCTAGAGCTCAAATCAAAATTTATATGCAGTTCTTTGCTGCACATCTCGTCCCAAGCATCAATTTATTCCCCTAAATCAAAGATTCAGGACAGTTCACCTTTAAATCTCTCCCCCAAAATAATGCATTAAGGCAAGTTCTGTGCACTTTTAGATCAAATATTGAGGAATTAAGCAGCTCTCCACTCATTTCCAACTCTTAAAGGAATGAAAGTCGTTTTTTGCATCACATTTTACGGAGGGCAAGTGTGGTCCAGTGGATGGAGGCTGGCCCCGCACTCATGGGTTCGAAGCCCCACCGTGGCCAATGGTTGTTGCCCTTGAGTAAAGGTGCTTCCTACAAATGACTCTCTCCACCCAGATGCATAAATGGGTAACGCAGCATATTCAAGCTGGGAAGGTAACAGACTCGCTGTGCAGGAGGAGTGGAGAACCCCCACAGCAAAAATAATACGGAAGAGTCTGGGCCCAAACGCAAGGAAAGAGAGATGGTGACTTATGCGAATGAGCTTGCTTGGCAGACACGTTACGTTACAAACACCACTAATATTACACTAGTATCCCTCTTAAAAATCCCTCTTCTTACCCTGAAATAACGGCATATAGGAATTTTCAAAATTGTATTAAGTGTTGATGTATTTTTCGGATAATGCTGGGCCACAAACATCGAGATTATTTCCCTGCATACAACTCTCTAGAAAATAATCAACAACGGAGGGGGACGTTAAAGAATTTAAATTTGTATCTATTTTTCTTTAGTTCTTGTGAATTGTGACCAAGTTACGATCAAAAGTGGGGCCATGTCAAAGGGAAGATGTACAGTCATGTGTTTAGTACTTTCTGATGGGAAATAAAAATGAGGTGGCTATTTCATTATTCAAATTCATATTGTAAATTAAAATAAGAAAACATTCAAAAAAACAAAAAAACTAATAATTTTATTATTATTTTAAATGATTATTGACAACTTTGTTTTAAAGGTTTAAGACGATGATTTTGTATGTCGCTGGAAAATGAGACGCCATTGTAAATGCACGTAGGAGTTCCACAGATTAGTGTTTGGAAATCCCCCCATGCCCAAATAGAGCACTTTGTGTTCCTGCCACCGGATTCCTTGCCCAACATTAATAAGCCTCATCCCCACTAGTGGTCAAAATATCGTGTCTAAGAAACTATTCATATTGAAAGATATTATGAGTGATATGAATGTTCACCATTTTGTTGACAATATTCATTTTACTGAGCATACTATGGGGTTTTACAAAATTATGGTTTTTTTTAGTCTCTTTTATTTAATGGATTGAATATTGCCCTGAAATTTTACAGATTGGGTATTGGGTCAGGGTCATTCAATTAATGAAAACCTTACATATTAAATCAGTTCATCCTCTTTAAAATGCACCAACCAGCCTGTGAATCCTTAAGACACATATTATTCATGATCATGAAATTTTAAATTCATGTATTAGAATACCCTACTTCAATTTGTGTATCAGGGGCAATTTGATTCATTTGTGATATATACCTGTTTCCCTTTCCCATGTTGCGATCCATACTGTAAAAAAAAAAAAAAAAGGAAAAAAAAGCAAATAATCCACAAACAGAGAAAAGAACTTAAGTAATCCCCAAATACAACAATTAACCTAATTCATAAAAATTATCAAGCCAAATTTTAAAAAAAAAAAAAAAAAAAAGAAAAAAAAACACCCCCCCCCCCCCCCCCCTCCCCATTCCCCCACCCCCCCCCCCCCACAAACAAACCCCCCCCCCACCCCCCCCAAAATCAATTTTTCATTTCATTAATTACTTCATTCATTCTCCTTTCCTTGTTCTCCGAGGCCACACATTATCGTATTCTTCTCCTTTATTTAACACACATTCATTCTCTATATTCTGCGCCATCCCACACCATACACACACTAAATACACGTTTTTTTCTCTCATAAATGCAGGAGCTGTGCAATAACGCTTCTCAATCTTAGTGGCTTCACATGAACTCTCTTTTGGTAAATTCAGATTATGGGCTCAACTGTATTATTTCATTTAAAAAAGAGGGTTCTCTAAATCCCTTTCACCTGGGGTATAGACAGAGATTATGTACATTCATTTTGAGTATGGATCATGGGATAAACATAATTGGGCTTCAAATAAATAATAAACATTTTAAGTTATTTTTGGTTAAAATTTAAATTAATGTCAAAACTTCTACTGAAAGCTACCAGTTTTTGAGAACTAAGGAATTTTTAGTGCTAACTGACACTGAAGTTTGAAAGAATCATCCTGCCATCCCTTACACACACTTTCTAATTTCAAAACATTCATCTATTCAATATTAAGCTATAAATATAGTCACCTTGATGTAGACATATTATCAAAACTTTTAAATTTCTATATTCAAAAAGTACTATAAATTGAAATCATGCTCTCAGAATGCAGTATATTATAACAATTACCAGTTTCATTCCTTAAATATTAAATCCATAGTGTCATATATGGACCAGTGGTTTTTCAACTCTGTCCGGTCTAGCCACACAAAATTTACACCACTAATCATCACTTTGTTCCAAATGTTCAAAATACGATTTTGTCTGTCAATTTGCTATTGTTAGGTCATATCCAACATCTTTGTACTACTGTTCTTTGTGAAAAACGGTAATGAAGCATTTTCACGTCAGTCTTAAATGTTCCATTTACGGCTGTTTCTAACCTACAAAAAGGTTGGATTCCGACTTTTATTAGTAAACAAGCATAAAAATCACAACTGCTTGATAATTCCGGAGTGTCAGTACGCTTAACAACTCACAGGGGTCGTTACTACAAACTTTCCAATACAACAGTACAAAAAATAGGGGGCGCGATTTGTTTACATTTGTGGAATAAATCGTTGTTATGGCTTTAAGGGAACAAAAAATTAAATTCCCCTTATCACTGATTCCAAAGGGGAAATGACGTGTACAATCAAATTTTATGGGGCAAGTCAGAGACACAATATAGCAATCATGAATCCCTTTTGAAAATGATGTTTATACTAGAGATGACAAAAGTTCCCCACAAGCTAATACATACAGGTACTATTGTAATTTTTAACTACGTATTTCTCCAGGTAGACAAGGATATTTTGATTAATCTTCCCTGGTAGATAGCCATCGCACGTTTAGTGTTGATGTGATCCGCTGGAAATTAAGGACCCTTTCAGATCTAACACCTACGATTAATCTATCATTAACTACCAACCCTATCTTGATAGCGTAGTTAGGGATCCAACATAAATCGGATAGGAACACTCGATTAAGAGATTTTAGGCACTGCATGAATTCTGTAGCTTATGGATCATCGGTCATTAGTGGTGCTGTGGCGCTACGTCCATCTCTTGTCATACTTCCCTCTGCATAAATTATTATCTAATTAGGTAGCTTATCGAAATTGGTGGCGCTAGCACTGTCGATATACGATCGTCTATGCATTGTACCATGTCACCTGGTGGCTTTTAGTTGGCATAGCATCGTGCTAGTATAACGAAGGTTCGCCGGTTCGAATCCGGCCAAGCGCACATGGTTTTTTCAACACTAAACCTGCGCTGGCTATCTCCAGGGAATATTAATAAAAATAGACATACTGGTAACCTTAATGCTGGTCCAAACTGACCAAACTTTATTTACCCCCCCCCCAGGACAAAATAACCAATCACATAAGGCGTAATGAAATCGATGTTATGTCCGGTAACCCCACCAGGATGATTTTCTGCCCGCGTTTTAGATGCTGAAACCCCTAAAAAAGTGGTCATTATTTGGTATTTTTTTAAAGAAATATGAGGTTTCATTTCTTCTTGTGAATCACATCTGGTGTGAATGTGATTTTGTAGACTGTGAACCAAAGAACAGTTCAAAATCATTTCTAAATATAGGATGGTGGTTTGACACAATATTGTGGGTATTAGAGTACACTAAAGGTTGGTGAAATGGCTGTTACTGCAAAATTACGAACAATGAATAATGAAAAATGAAATAGTTGCCTCATTATGATTTTCAAAATATGTTACAGGAAACATAACATTGACTTTCATTGGCCTAAAGTGGAAACATTATTTTGGTTAGGTTTGGACTGAAGGTTATTAATAAACATTGACAAAACAGCATTGGGGTTAAAAGTAAAAATTTACTGGTTTTAGGTCACAAAACGTGACCAAAGAATGGCCCATTTTCTGTCCAGAAATCACAGCACAGTGGGACACTGTGATACACACATTTTACTCGTAACACCAAAACCCTAGATTGGATTCAACTGAAATTTTGGGAGTAAGAGTTTGTCAAGGATATCTAATGAACCATAAATAATGCAGAATCACAACACGCACCTTTACGTTTGTGGGACACATTTTAGTTGAATTTGATGAAAATAATTTTCCTTAAAAAATGCATCCCTGAATAAGCCTTTAAACTGAAACATGTCAATAATTTTAAAGATGATGAACACTAACTAGCTCGTGTGGCTAATACACACGTCTCAAGACACATTTACCATTTTACCCAATTAAGCAAATAGTTTTGGTCAAAAAAATACAACCTTTCGCAATCTGCTTTGTTGACAACAATGCATGGCACTGCCTTTGCAACTGCCATATGACCTCCCAACAAGAGAGAGTAAGCGAGTAAGAAGCGTTTGGCAGGCATATTGTGCACAATACAGCTAATACACATGCCTTCAGAGGGCCCTTACCCATCTCAAATTAACCGCACATCTCAACTCAAACACTCAAGCGCTCAACCTAACTCGAAAGCCAGCTAGGTACTCAATTATATGTCGCAATTTTGTCAGTATATACATGTTCTCAAGATTAATATCTTTGAAGGGATCATATTCTTCACAAATCTCCTATGTGGGTCCCAGACTGCCTCGCATGCCAACACATGTTACTGTGCTTCAAGTGATTTTTCATGCTATAACACTTAGCACATGACTTCAAATTTAAAATCCATATTGCTTTAAAAAATCTTTTTTTTTTTTTTTTTTTTAAAGGTACATTAAAATGTACACATTATACCTGAAAGAAAGAAGGGAGAAAACATTAAAACATGACTGTACAGTATGCAAAATGTCTTGTTTAACTTTCTATATTTGTGTTTAATTTATTAGGCCTAAGGGCACATTGTTCAAGGTTAAAAGTTAGTAGGAGAATTGCCTTTTGGAAGCAAAAACATACCTGTGATGTCTGAAAAAAAGTAAGTCAAATTTTGGGAAGCTTTGTTGCCTTTTGGAAAGGACCATCCGCCATCTTGGATCGGCAAAAAAAAAATGCCCTCCTCCTCCTTTTTTCAAAAAGTTAGGACGAGAAACAAGTTCTTTTTTTACTTGGCCTTATGGATGAACAGTAACTTGCTCGTGTAGCTAAAACACACGTCTCAAGTCACAATCACCATTTTACCCAATTTGGCAATGAGTTTTTGTCAAAATATGCAACCTTTCACAATCTGCTATGCTGACAACAATGCACGGCACTGCCTTTGCAACTACCATATGACCTCCCAACAAGAGGAGAGACAGAAGCTTTTGGCAGGCATATTGTGCACCATACAGCTAATACACACGCCTTCAGAGGGCCCTTACCCATCTCAAATAAACCGCACATCTCAACTCAAACACTCAAGCGGCTGCGAGCTCAACCTAACTCGAAAGCCAGCTAGGTACTCAATTATATGTCGCAATTTTGTCAGTATATACATGTTCTCAAGATTAATATCTTTGAAGGGATCATATTCTTCACAAATCTCCTATGTGGGTCCCAGACTGCCTCGCATGCCAACACATGTTACTGTGCTTCAAGTGATTTTTCATGCTATAACACTTAGCACATGACTTCAAATTTAAAATCCATATTGCTTTAAAAAATCTTTTTTTTTTTTTTTTTTTTAAAGGTACATTAAAATGTACACATTATACCTGAAAGAAAGAAGGGAGAAAACATTAAAACATGACTGTACAGTATGCAAAATGTCTTGTTTAACTTTCTATATTTGTGTTTAATTTATTAGGCCTAAGGGCACATTGTTCAAGGTTAAAAGTTAGTAGGAGAATTGCCTTTTGGAAGCAAAAACATACCTGTGATGTCTGAAAAAAAGTAAGTCAAATTTTGGGAAGCTTTGTTGCCTTTTGGAAAGGACCATCCGCCATCTTGGATCGGCAAAAAAAAAATGCCCTCCTCCTCCTTTTTTCAAAAAGTTAGGACGAGAAACAAGTTCTTTTTTTACTTGGCCTTATGGATGAACAGTAACTTGCTCGTGTAGCTAAAACACACGTCTCAAGTCACAATCACCATTTTACCCAATTTGGCAATGAGTTTTTGTCAAAATATGCAACCTTTCACAATCTGCTATGCTGACAACAATGCACGGCACTGCCTTTGCAACTACCATATGACCTCCCAACAAGAGGAGAGACAGAAGCTTTTGGCAGGCATATTGTGCACCATACAGCTAATACACACGCCTTCAGAGGGCCCTTACCCATCTCAAATAAACCGCACATCTCAACTCAAACACTCAAGCGGCTGCGAGCTCAACCCAACTCGAAAGCCAGCTAGGTACTCAATTATATGTCGCAATTTCGTCAGCATATACATGTTCTCAAGATTAATATCTTTGAAGGGATCATATTCTTGACAAATCTCCTATGTGGGTCCCAGACTGCCTCGCACTCGCATGCCAACACATGTTACTGTGCTTCAAGTGATTTTTCATGCTATAACACTTAGCACATGACTTCAAATTTAAAATCCATATTGCTTTAAAAACTCTTGTTAAAAATTTGATATCGTACAATACCACCACATTATTATGCTAATCAGTACTTTTAAATGGGTACAAACCATGCCTAGCCTTTGGCACTACCGCAAAATGCCACCTTCTTTGCATTGCAACCCACCGAGTTAAGAATATTGATTTCAACACTTCAGTACAGGCCAAGTGCATACTGAACTGTATGGAGTATTAGCTTATTGGCGATTCTATTTGCCTACTGGCTCTACTTAGACAGATTAATTACCCATATGGGTTTGCGACTCTGCAACATTACGCGTTAATTCCAATACCGACACGGCAGTTCGTACATGAATGTACACGCTGCACTGGAAATTGAGTATGGAAGTGGTTTCTTCTTTAAAGAGGGGAGAATTTTGGAGTACACTGCAGCTTTCTAGTTTGTATTGCATGTAAAATGGTCCAACGGCACAAATTAATTACCAACAAATTACTTCAATAGTAAATTTATTAACTAGATTGGAATGCATATGCGCGTGCACACCAGCATGATGTATGTAAAATGGCTACTTTTTTCCTCTGAATGTAAAATCTGTACCGATTTATTTTAAATTGCATTCTTTTACACAATTGTTCTTAAATGTGCCATACCAAAATCATTCCAAAATATAAAACATTCACTTAATTCCGAAATAAAACATTGGAAATGAAACACAATCAAAAATAGTACCTATAAAGAACTACCAAACAGCAACACAGATGTATAAAATGGCTATTTTGTTGACTAAAGTTGTACATAACATTTCCATTTGGTCCTTGACAGTACTATCTTCAACAAATTGGCTGACATATATGTAGTAACAACTCAAACTTCAATCTGTCAATGTTATTTTATCAACAGGTCTAATTTATTTCATCATGTTTGACACATCTTGCACATTTTATTATATTCTGTGCCATCATCTGTTAAACTCATCAAGACGAAGATTAATTGGAGCTGGATCAGTGAAAATAGTGCCACAAGTGACAACATTGCTTATTTGATTAATTAAAGTAGGCAAATGATATTTCATTGACGAATATTTTATCTGCCTCTGATTCATAGAAACATTAATAAAAAGATTGAACCAAACATTAATGCTGCAACTGATGACCATAGTACTAAATATGGTGACCATCAAATGATTTTAGTGAGATTAGGGAGTATTCATAAACATAAACATCTTGGTGTGGACAATAAGGGGATCCAAAACAATTTGAGTCCTACAGGGGGAATCAACTAATTTAATTCATAAGAGTAAAGTTGACCAAATTATGGACATTTAAGTTTAAAACAAAATTTGTTACAATTATGCATGTACTTTGGGTATACCCAGAATTAATGAAACCATTTTTAGACAAAAGTGTGCAAGTTGATAGCTTTGCTATCTAAATTTACACGAACAGAACCCAATTTTTCACTGTGCTGTGCAAGTTACTTTCGGTTCAAATGGAGTTACATATTGTTGGTACTAATTAATGGCTCTTTTTCTAGTCTAGTCTGCTCCTCTGCTCCTGAGAGTAAAATGCAGAACCTATATATATAATATCAATATATACAACACTCCTCTTGTCTCCTTTGAATTATATTTAATATAACAAATAACCCACCAAAATTTCTTAGGTGTCATTTGGTGAATTCAGCTACCACGTATAATTTAAAAAAAACAACAACAACAAAAACAATCTTAACAAACTGTTTTCTTGGTTAAATTTCAGTTACAAGACAAACCAGATTACATCAAGCTGTAAAACTGCATCCATTTCATCTAATTTCCCTAAACACCACATAGTTGGTATATTTGGTGTGTGGATTTCCTTTCCTATTCTGAAATCTCAAACCAAAGACCATCAGAACAGGAAACCCTAATAGTTTCGCTTCCTGTACAAGATGCACATGGTATGTTTATTTTCATATCGTTCAAAGATACCCATTTCCTTTCAGTTTTAATGTTAATTCTATAAAAATGTACAGCTGTACTCTCACCTCTCTCTGTATATAGTTTCAATTTCGATCCCATAAATTATGCTGAAGTCTGGGTTGCTAAGGTAGTATTACTGGCTAAGTTATCCTGGATAGATTGTGTTGAAATTTGAATAAAATGTGGGTAATGGTGAGAGCAACATGTGTGCCAATTTTGTCAAAAATTCATTTTTTAGATACTTCAAATTTTATGGTTTCAATTTCCCATAGACTTTGTACAGGGACTGATTTTGGCACTGTGCCATATGGTAAACAAAAAATGACAATTGCCGAAAAACCTATATTCTATAACAATTTTTTTCCAAAGTCGTAGATAATCTGTAAGATTAGTTTTCATTTTAATTGGTTTCAAATGTACTGTATTTGAATAAAATTTTTCATTTGTGTGCTAGCCTAAACAAATTAGTAGTTCAGATAATGTTAGTACTTGTCAAAAATTGCATGGGTTTTTTTTTTCTAGAAATACTAGAATGCCAAAACTAAATTATTTGAAGATGGAATACATTGCCTGTAGTTTTCAACTTCAAAAAGCACAAAAGAACATTTTTTTAATAGTTGTAAAAGATTGTCAATCAACTGACCTATTTTATATAAAAAAAACACCCAACAAGGGTGCAGCGAACACACTTTGCACCATATCAAGAAAACAAACAAAACATGCAGTCTGCTGCTGGGAAACAAACCACAACTCCAAAAGGAGGCAAAATACATCCAAATAAGGCACAATTCTATGAAACACTAAAGTGTTTAGAAAATGTGACCAAAAATCATTATAATACTGATTGACCTATTGCTATGATAACAGAAGAGGAAAATAAACCATCAATCCATTATCAGGTGAATTGTATCCAAACTTTCATCTAAATCATATCCTCCTCTTTCACTAAAATTTGTCCATTGCACTTTAAGCCTGTACTTTTTGCAGACTCCCTTTAGCCATCTTCATAATTAATTCTCTCTCTCTGCTTCAATTACCTAATCTTGTTTGGGTTTGCTTCAGAGGGTGTTTTGAGTCAATCCCACAATGCACCAGTTTTTGGAAATTTCACCTCATTAGGGTCATGTGATCACATAAAAATCCTATTCTTAACACATAAAAATCCTGACTTTAATGCTCATTTTAGCCCATAAAGCATTAGTACTTAGGGAATTTTTAGCCCGATTATGAGTTGTCTTGTGGTTCTTGAACTTTTGGAACACTTTTTATCCCTAAGTACTGACCTGTGTTTAGTACAGTACAGTATAGGCACATTGCAATGCATTATGGGATTGATTCAAAACACCCTCTGGGTTTGCTTGTACTTGCAGGATTAATATTACCTGCGAGTGGAGCTTAAACCCAAGCTTCCTGGTCAAAAGCCATCCCCAGGGCATACAGACATTTGCATGCGCATACATGGAGAGACACCGTGATTCATACGGACCATCGGCATCCAACTGAATTCCTCTATTTTGTTAAAGAAAATAAAGGGAAATGGATAAAATATGAAAGAAGTGGCATGTCAGGAATGACATGTTAGTGATCCGATAGTGACGTGACCTTTTCAAGGATGCTTGCCAAGATATGGATTTGAGCAAAATGCAGGCATCTCGGTATTATTTGCAGCAGAGTGAACCTACATATATACCTAGCCCCTGAACAGTGGACTTAATGTTAAAGATAAGCTATTCTTCCATTTTTTAAATCTTAGATAATTACATTTTGATATACAAACATGTATGTACAAGTAAAAAAAAAGTGAATAATGTAAAATAAGACTAGATTTTTATCAAATTGAAATCTGGCCTTCTCTTTAGTATAATTTTGTAATCACTATGGAAAGGCATAAGACAATTAGCAAAACTAATCGGAGTTGGTCACTCACCATTTTGCAACTTTCATGGACTTCTTAGTATATTATGGCTGCAATTGTTCTTTTCTTTGATTTTCATCTTTCTTAATCCTTTATATTTTGACATATTTTCTTGTTCTGCTAAAGGAGCTGCAAAATCTAATTTTTGTTTTAATTTTGAAACATTCTGGGAAAATTTCTAATTAAAACCTGCAAAGTGGCAGCCTGTGAGAGGACAGCATAGCACAGTGGTTGAAATGATCAACTCATAATCAGACTTGTGATCAAAATGTCAGAGGTTCTAACCTTGCTGTTTTGTTGTTGGGCAAGGCGCTTCATCTCACTGGCCTCTCCTTGCCCAGGAAAATGAATGGGTAGCAAGAATTACACAGTGCACATGCAAATGAGCTTATTAACAATCATAAACTGTCCAAAAAGTATACAGCACATGACCTCATCATGTTCTATTACCGTGCAATGTTTGAAGTTCATTGACAATCCGGTTTAGTCGGTAGAGTGAGTTAATGAATTTTCTTCCACACATGTAGATGTCCATCCAGAAAAACAGGCATCCTTCCAGACAGGCATCCATCTGCATGATCAAATAGACCCTCTACAACATTGTTGTGGGGGCCAAAAAATTACCTGCATGAGGAGTGATACCCCTTGCCCCACCCCTTCACCAGCAAACTATACTATACTGTATTCAGATGTTTATTTTCTTTCAATTGCGCGTCTAAGTCACGACCGTACGCAAGTGTATTCACGCCTCAGCATAGCAACAAGTTGAACAACAACAGCTAATTTTAAACCAACCAATCACAGACGTGTGTAACAATTCAAACAGGCGAGTATGTGATTGCGTCCACTGCAGCACACGTTAGCAACGCAAAACCACGCGCAAAGGGAAACTAAACTCCTGGACAACATTAAAGGCGTTTCACCCCAATGCTACACAAACAGATTGGATCCCTCTGGCCGGATAGCTTAGCTCTGATTTGAACCGTGACCTTTATACCGTATTAACAGACCCCTGCACAATAATTTTATAATTATTATATACCCTCATATATATCCCTGTCATCGATTGGTTAAAATGGGAGGCATAAATTCAACTAGCTTCAAGAATTGAACAACATGAACTATTCCCTGGTAGAGCGGGCATCTCATTCATGACCTATACCCTGACACCTCTTCCACATAGAGACTGCTGACGGACTATATATCCATCCGTATTATGATTGTACATATTGAAGCTGTGTAAGAGATGAATATAATCAGCCCCTGATCGTATTTGTTTACTCGTATGTGGGGCGTCTGTGCTGTAGTGTAAATTCTGATACAATCCGGTGATTACAAACAAGAGCAAGGAATGCGTACTCGTCCAGCATCATTAGTCTAGATTCAAGCTTTGATGTGTTGTTACTGCTCGTACTTGAAACCTATCCGCTCCTCTGATGTTGTTGACAGCGATCTGTCATAGCACCATCGCCCGCTTCGCGCTGCTTTTTGAAATTTATTATAAAATGGCTGCCCCCATGGCATCGGCACGTCAAGTTTGACGGGTCGCTGGCAACGATTTTCGACGTTGATAAGCACCGAGATCCAAAGATTCTGCATAAATCAAGAGACAACATGTTTATAGGTATTGTATACATAATATAGAGTGGAATTATCACATTTAGTCGTGATGTGTGTTTGTTTTCATCGTGTATAGGGAAATGCTTGAAGCGTGATTGTAAAAGTTCTGATTCGCATCGAGCTGCAAAGAAAAGTTGTACCCATCTTGCCGACAAAAAATAGCAAGAAGTCGATTACGGCGATCCGTTTGGACTCCAACGTCACATCCTCACACAAGAAAGGGTGATTGCTAATTCTTGACAAGTTTTGGACCCTAGGGGGGGTGCTAAGTACACAAATTTGTTAAACCATGCATGCACGCCATGACAACATCATCACATGGCTACAGCTAGCTACACATTATATAGGCCTGTGTTATGACAAAAATCTATATATTCGGTATCTTAAAACAATATTGAACTGCTTTTTATTCGAGGCATGGTTGAACGATAGCCCTCGGTGTCCGAAACCAGACGATGCCCTCGGCTTACGCCTCGGGTAATAGATGGTTTCGAGATCACCTTGGGGCCTCTAGTTTCAACCATGCCCCTCATATCAGTCATATTTGCATAATATTCTTGTCAAGAGCAGTGCTTATTTTTAATAGTACTATCTATAGTATTCTAAATGCAATGGTTAATTCTGACTAAAAAGGAGTAAAAACAACATGTAAATATCAAACGAATTACGATGATGTAACAATTAAGCATAAGAGATTATTACCCACTCTAATAGTTTTAATTGATAATTCCCAACACCGCTGTTGACTCTTGAAATCAAGCGCAGATATGTGATATATGCCAACCGAATGACCAAAGCTTAACATCACATGCCGCTGTAAACATACATTTGGCCATTCGAAATGGGCAATCAGGAACCTCAAATAGCTCGCTATTGATCTGCAGCCTCATTTTTCCACTTAAAAATTGGTTAGAAATTAGTACGGCTACTCAGGTCGATCCCTATCTCGTCCTCGTCCCCTATGGTATCCCCTTGATCAGGTAGGGAAATAAGGGAATAGGAGCTCTAGGGAAAACACTGACGACATCACATGTATCAATTATCTACACGTAGATCAAATTACTGAACATCCATAGCCTCTTGCCTCATACCAATTGGCGCAACATATGCGGCCTTATTGTAGTGGTGTAATAGGCACAGTTGGCACGCCGATATTGTGTCTGTATGAATTGTGTGCGCTTTTTTGGGAGTTCATTGAACGTCAGTGTACTCACTACATTACTCATTTTTTTTAAAACAATGGCTAAGTATTGAGTAGTGTTCGGGATTTAAGAACAAAGAGATTTTTGATTAAAGCAACCAATTTGTTCATATTTATGTCAAAAACTTGGTGGCGGGAATTAATATTCCAATATTCCAAATTACCCGTTGGCAATAGCAACTAAAGGTACATGGGCCCCCGACGCTAATAGCCTTGTTCCCAGGACCCCAGTTGTTAACGGGGAAGTGGTCAAAATTTTGGTATCGAAGAAAACAAGAGATACATTATTTCATTTACCCTGTGAAATTTAGGGCTAAAAGGATGTTGGTTTGGATTGATGAGCGGAAAATGTGCCACCAGTGGTGGTTCGGACCAATATAATTTTACCACAGTACTCTATGGGGATTAAAAAAATCATGTTTTAGCTCTCACTTAAAAAATGGGTGGAAATATCGGCGAGAAAACTTTACACATGGGATTTTTGGCGGTGTAAAGGTTCATTCTATCAAGATGAAAAAATTATAGACTTAATTCGGGCCATCCCCCTTTAAAATACACAAACAATTCATGATTATTATTATTAAGCAGCCGCTTTTCTGCTGCAAAATATTTTTACAGAATTTACAATCTATAATAGTAAAGAACTGATTCGCAGCACTGATTGTAATTACAGCCTTTCTCAAAAATTACAGCAAGGAATTATGTGGTGTGTAATTAAGCTGGCCCCACACAACTGTGATTTTTATAACATATATTAAAAAATATGCAAATGAGCGGTCTTAATATTCAGACCTGTCTAAACACTACATACCGCATTTGACCTCACCATGTTAGAAGTTCATAGACAATCGGTTTAGTCCGGTATTTAGAGTGGAGTGATGAATTTTCTTGTTGAAAAATATGCAAATGAAGCTCATAACTATCCCACCTAACCTGTCCAAACCGTAAGCACATGGAGCTCTCATCATGTTCTATCACCATGCCAAGTTGGAATGAAGTCATTGGCTATTCAGTTTAGTTCTGTGTATAAAATGGATAATGAAATTTCTTACACCCGCGAGTCGTAGAAATCCAGACAGCGTTCCCCTGCCACCTGCATGATTATCATAGGCCCTCTATAACTATTGTTGGGGCCAAAATTATATTGATCATGAAATTTAATTCAATAGTTTCCAAATTAATGAACATCACTCTGCTTTTACAAGTCTACATAATTTTAATTACTTGCAAGACACATTTTCCTCACCTAACTTTGTTAGGAAATTTACCAAAAAGCACTGCCATCAACATGCCATTTCCAAGGCATTCTTTTTCACTATTTTATTATTCACACTATCAGCATTTTTGTGCTTTTCTTTATTCACACATTACACTATTTCTTAAGGGGGGTGTTAAGTCAGGAACTTAGTCAAATGACCAGTTTTTAGTTTTTTCAAGTTTAATGGCATTAACATGTTTTCTGTCCATATATTTTAACAGAATCTATATATATATTTATTTTTTCCTCATATTTTGTTCATTTTACTTTTACTATGTTACGCATTTTTGACCAAAAACAATCACATGGGCTGAACTGCAAAAGGGCGGGTAATTTTTGCATATTACGCAATACGCGTCTGTGCTATTTGACGCGCGCGAGCAAAAGTTGCAAGTAATGAGCGCATCAGAAACCCCTTGATGCATCGATTCGATGATGCATACCCATGGTAACTTGTATGCAATTGTAAAATGGTTGCCCACGTGAGTTGCTTTTGCAAACAGAATTTAATTTCACGATTTGAGCCTCATAAATTGTTGAATTTTTATCATAAAAATCTAGATGAAGTAATTTGACCTGGTGCAGAAGCAGTGTGAAGAATAAGAGATGAAACGCTTGTGTTTTGCAATAAAGCTATATTTTGTAGCAAAACAGGAAAATATTTGGACAAAATGGCGATTTTCTCTGTGATTTTCGGTTCCCAGTTACTCGAAATCCATATCAACAACAGGTAAGAAATGAAATGCATCGTATAGAGCATATGAAAATCCAGGGTCGGTATATTCTAGTTTTTAATTTTTTGTTAAAAATTGTGATTTATGTCAACCTTTGAACAATATTGGCGTTGTTCCAAATTCTTACACGCGGATTTTGGCCTTTTTTGGCAAATAATAGTGCAGAATTTGAAAAAAGGGGAAATACCGACCCTAGAACTATGACGCTGGAATACAAAAAAATGAACAAGGCACATTTTATAACATTTCTATATTTTTTATAGGGAACCCAAAAAAAATGAGTGAAAATCACCATTTTTTATGATTTTCTCAAAAAATACTTTGAGGAAAAATATTATCATATTTGGATTCCTTGAGTCATTTCCTTCTCAAAAATATATACTTTTATATATGTTGGAACAACAATTAAGAAGATACAGCGAAAAACAGTTCCTTTGAATTATTGACTTAACACCCCCCCCCCCCCCTTAAGGATATGTTTTGGGTAAAATTGGCTAAGTACGACTCTCTACAAAATGTCAAAACTTTGCATGTACTGTACCTCATCCAACAACAACACTTTGCACAGAGGATGATTTAACCAATCCAATAATGCTCTTCACTTAGCCAGGCTTTACATACTGGTAAATAGAATTTAAGTCATGTGACCTCATAGTGTAATTTCCAAATTGCACTGCATTGTGGGATGTAGTTCTCTGGGCACTATCATATTGCACATACTGTTGTGTTTCAATTTGACATGTTAGTAGGTCATATCTGATCATCATGACTCATGATACAATAAAACTTCAATATCAATTGATGATGCATTTGATCACTCAAACCTGGCAGGAGGGAATAATCAAGTTTGGTTAGTGATAGGTTTTTATTGTTAAGAAATTAAGTAGGAATAGGCGATCAACTTAAACACTCGCAAGAGGTCCATCTCTACCTAAATAGGTCCAATGTCAACAAAATAAGGCTCATTTTTAACATTAGGAAAACCTCAATTTGGCACACCATTGTGAGCAACGATAGTAAAAATTCTCCTAAATTTGGGCGAAATTTCTCAAATGTTCATATTTTTTCAAATTTTCCCTCAATTTCAGAAACTTTTGTACAAATGAAATTTACTTTTAAATCAAAATTGTCAAAGGAAAAAAGGAAAATAAATTGTAACCTACCCCCAGCCAAGTGCCAAAAATTGAGACATTCATATTTGTGGCCTGTCTAGTGTCACTCAATGGCTGGAATAATTGTAAAGTATAGCAACGTGCTCTGACTGGGTTGCTACCATATTATGCCACAGGATGAAAATGAGGGACAATCAGCAAAAAGGAATTTGCACCACAAAACTCCACAGAAATACAATTAAAACACTACTTTAAGACTCTCAGGTCTTTTTGATATCTGGTCAAAATTGTTCCCAAAATATATGCGACAAGTTTGACCTAGTTTGGACAAGAACCTGTGAACAGTAAGCCTATTTTAGACAATAGCACCAAACCAGTTTAGCTTTTTTTTGGATTCAACTCATACACTTACCCAAAATATCGCGTCTTGGACCAATTGTGTCGTCTGCCCTCACGGTTTGTGAATGATAGGCCCCATTTACGACCTTTGACCTTGACATTAACCTTTGACCTTGGACCATGTACCTGGACCTTGACATGTAACCTTTGACATTGAAATGTAACCTTGACCCTTTATAAAAAAATGAGGGTTTGGTGTATATGATAAACCAAGTTTGGTTCCAATTGAACTTCAACTTTTCAATGCAAGTAAATTTTACCATTTTTGGCCTATCGTAAAACTTGTCTCACATGGACCTTCTCACCTAGGACTCAAGTTGGTTTAATCAATTGAAGTTGTGGGATATTCCAGGCAAATGTTACACCTTTTTCAACAACAACAGACAACAGCCAACAAACTACGACACAGTGGACAACGTGATCCTAATGTAGTCTTTCTGCTTACAGGCACATCAGTGATTGCTAAATCAAAAAATCGAAAAAATCATAAAAACTCAGTTTTTGCATGTATGAACAAGTACAGGTCTACTAACCATACCTGTGAATGATAAGACCAGAAAGCAACCTAATAAGGACAGAATCAGGAAATTTTAGTCATTACTGTCCATAGGACACTAATAACAACAACATAATTGAATGGAGATTTGTATCTTGGAACACTGCCGTTTTCTTCCTTTACTGTAATGCTTCTGTTGGAAAAGGTCACTTATGAGAATTCTACACACTAGTCCTTCATTGCAGAATTCCTGCAATTTCAAACATTTTTCAAATCACTGTAGGGGCTTTAAGGCAGGTGACACAAAAAAAATGAATATGAATTTGTACTTTCATTCTAACTCACTGGGAAACTATACTTTTCAGAACTTCTCAATTATCCCTTTAGAAAAATACTGAGCAAATCTGTCACCAGATACCTCAATATGCTATTAACCTCTAAAAATTTCTTCTATAGGTGCTTTCACTGTATACAATGAAAACAAGGTGAGTGATGGAGGACTCCTCATTGAGGATAAATTTACAGTATAGAGATGATTACTACTGTTTCATGTCAGCAAAGACACATTGCACGATCCCGATAATCTCGGATTGTGCCCATTTCCATCGGGAAAACGTGTACCAGCGGTTATGTTTACAAAAAAATTGTTGTTGTTCGCGTCGCCGAACAGCGCCTAAAACTTACATACAAAGGACCTTTCACGGTGAAGTAATCTACAAAATGCGACGAATATCTAACGGAACCAAAAAAACAAATCGCGGCATTGGTTTTGGAAATTCATCGACAAAAACGTGTGTTTCAATCGTAAACCGTGCCCTAATGTCAACTGCCGGGTAGATTGTGACACAACTATATACGTCACAGATAGGTAAAGTTTTCTGGTATTCTCTTGTAGCTAACCGTATGTGCTTAGCCGGAATGAGCTGGTACAAGTTCCCGGATGAAATGGGCACAATACGATATGCATTCGGGGATCGTGCAAATGGTCATTTTGATGTCTGCCATTTCACTCACAGTATGACACCCCCACAAATTACACTTGTGCTGAACCTTCTTCTTTCAGAGTGCTTTTTTCTGCATCCATGTATTTGACTTTGCTCAACTTTATTTGTAAAATGTAAATAAAATGTACACTAACCGTGTTATGCCCAAACTGGTGTAAAAGACACTTCAAAGGTTCAGCACTTTGCTCTGTCTATTTATTACTCTGAGGACACCCCTCTGAATATTAGAGAATAAAAATGAGATTTTTTGTTTTGGCCATCTTAGATGGTGTACGTCATAATGGATGGGCATCCAATATCTTGAGTGGTGGATGCCGGCGCACCACAAAATAATTTACTTGTCCAAAATATTGTTACATCATTCTTTTTTATTCATTTAAATATTTGCACCCCTCTTGAAAACAAATGTTTCAATTCAAGGAACCAATGTCAGCGCAAAGTGATCGTCAAGCTGCATAAAATACATTTCCGCACCAATGTAACATGCACAAGGCAATATAAGCGTGCAGTATTGCGCATGTCATATTCGACAACACCACGTAATTGCTGCATGCAATATCCATCTATTGCCCAGTAATGGATGGGCGAAGCTTTGACCTAAACCAATCAAATTTCTTGCTAACATGATAAACAATGCCGACTGAATAAGAATAATGTTTAATGGCATCTTTATTCTTCTATTGATACCCATCCAATGCTGATGCTCTAAAATTACATTGAATTTCAAAGGGAAATGAACACAATGGGATTTGAAAGACTGCATTTAAAACTTAAGGTATGCTGTGATATTTCAGCTTGTCACTCAATTTCAGCTTGCCCCCATTTTTTGAAACTGGATTTTTTGCACATTTGGAATGCTTATTAAGGCATTAGAACACACCTAAAGTTAATAGGCCAAATATGCCATCATTTTGTAATAAGATATTAAAATGATGGTTTAGAATTTTCTGTCGTGCCTCTCAGAAAATCAAAGAATGCTTTCTAAGGGGATGATTATGATAGCAGGCAAGTTCAAAACATAGTTTGGGGTTTTCTTTTTTTACTTGTTGGTCCAATAACCTTCAAAACCTTCTCAGTAGGTGTTCTACTACTGACAAGTGCAAATTGGGAGAAATTAAAAAAACATCTCCCACTGTTCCCTTAAATTAAACATGATCACTAAAAATGGATTTACTGAAATTTGAGGGTTGTTTTTTTATATAATAATGCACTGTTATGTATTATATCATTCAGTTTCAGTTTTATACAGAAGTTGTACAGATGGCCTCTCTGAAAAAGTAAAGGATTGAACAGAGTAAATATAATATATTAAGCCTAAAAAAAGTCCCAATCAGTAGGTCCAATGGTAGATTAAAGAACATGGTCCCTGAATGACCTTTGACCTAACATAGGTACCAAACAGAAGCCTGGATTTTTAATACAGGAAATAATACATATTATACTGTACAAACTATAAGTTCCAACTTCCATTTTTACAAGCACAGCAGCAGTGGCGGGGGGGGCCAGCGGGGGCCGGGGGGGGGGGGGATTTCCCCCCCAATTGTTTCCTTTTTACCCCAGTTTGATGCCCCCCCCCCCTCTCAGGCAGAAGAAAGAGAAAAAATGATGATTGTGGCAAAAGTCATCATTTGAGCCAAAAATCACCAAATGGGCTAATATCAGCAATTTGGGCCCCAAAAGTTAAGAAGTGCTTCCCTCCAGAATTTCACCTTTCCCCCCCCCCCATTTAAAGTTTGCCCCACCCCACCCAGAAAATGAAATCTGGTGTGCCATGCACAACAAATGAACCCATTATATAACCCTTGACCCCATATGTGCACACTCACAAGCCCGTCTCACAGGGCCGTATGAAGGATTCATTTTGGGTGGGTGCGGCGGCACTTCGGAAAAAAGTGGACCTTTTTGGTAAAAGTTTCCTCACCCTCTAAAATGGTTCTATTTTGGATTTATGAACATCTCATCACCAAAAGTGGACTTTCTGTCAAAAAATTTGGTCTTTATATCAGCAATTTTGGGCCACAATTGAAGTGCTTCCTCCAGCATAACTGTTGCCCCCCCCATTTTAAGTTTCCCACCCCCCACCAGAAAAAGTGAAATCTGGTGACGTCACTGCCAACAAATGACCCATAATAAAACCCTTGCCTCCATATGTCACACTTACAAGCCGTCTCACAGGGCGTATGCAGGGATTCATGGGGGGGGGGGGTGCGGAACTTCGAACAAAGTGGACCTTTTTGTAAAGGTGACCGTCACCCTCCTAAAATGGTCTATTTTGGACTTTATGAGCATCTCATCACCAAAAAGTGACTTTCTTGTCAATATTTCTATCTTAATTTTTTACCTTTTTATCAAAATTTTAGAACAAAGTAGACATCTTGCCCTTTTTGTGGAATTAGGGGGGTTGCAACCGCCACCCCATCCCCCCCCCCCCACAACACATCTGGTGATTTATGGCCTATCACTGATTTTTTGCCAACAATCTGTCATTTTCTTCCGGCGAGGGTGGGGGGAACAACGAAATTTTGGGGGGGAAAATAACCCCCATGTCAACTCTTTGACGTCACCACTGATAGACATGCAAGTAGACGTCACTGACACTAAGCAAAATTTTTCCCAAACGGTTATCCCAATGTTTAAGACATCAGACTAATGACTGATGCATGAATCATGCTGACATAATGTCTCGCCTATTCAAATCGGAAGACCTAAAATGGTAGATACGTGAAAACAGTCTGCAACATGAGGATAAGAATGTCTTATTTATTTATTATTTACTCTTCCTAAAACAATTTTTTTTACTTGTAATTTGGGCGTTTTGCCCTTCAACTTTGGTTTTTGCACTGAGCCTTTGAAGTAAGTTTGTTCTTTATTCGGCAAATCAATGAAAAAGGGCAAAAATACACAAAGGCAAAGAGTACCCCTTTTGACCATTCCCAACTTTTGTTGGTTCAGTGAGCGCAGCAATAAAAACTGACACACTGCCCTGCATAATCCACTGTTCACACTCACACATGTGTAGAGGGTACCCCAGAGAGGCTTAGTACGCTCTGTTTATTACTTGTGGGAATAACTCACTTCAAGAGACAATCTTCAACCAAACAACAGTGCTTAATACATGTGGACCTTTTAAATCAGTTCAAGTAATCTTTCAAACTAAATAAAAAAAACATATAGAAAATGTGCTGGGATCATAGAGTACCCCTTTAAAAGCAAAACAATGGCTCCAGGAACTGGTTTATCTGATTCTCATTGAAAGCCAGACAGATAAAAGTCAGACAGGATCTATAGAAATGACAAGTGATCAAAGTTACTCTAATCAAAAATACATGGACGACTTCCATAAGGTATGTAACCGATTCTTCTGAAACCATGCATTATGCAGACTGTGACACGGCGTTACCGAGCCACATGAATCTGCAGATATTGGAAATACATAAATCAATGTCTCATGTAGTGGAGAGATGATTTACTAATGAACAGGCATAACTTGGCAAGAGCAAGATGGATAATTTCTTTGATAAACATGTGAAAAATATCAGTGTTGGTAAAAGAAACTCCTACATCGAGAGCAATCTACACACTAATCAGGTCAGGTATTCATAACAATTTGCCGTAGAAGTGCCACGTAATAGGATTTGTTTATTTAACAATCAGTCCAAACAAATGTAGCACACGTTAAACACTAAAGTTTGTATTTCCCGTGCTACAAGCCCTGTGACTTGAAATCAAATGCCAGACGGTGATTGGTGCGGTGGCATAGGCCAGCAACCAGGGCCCGGTCGATGTGGCAAATCACAGCTCTGAAAACCATAAAGATGGCAGATTTATGTTTTGCCTGTCAAAAACACCCTAAATCTGTTTTCTTTCAAGTATTATTTTGAGTTCGTTTCCCCCCCCCCCCCCCCCCCCCCCCCGTGCAAACCACAAACCAATTTGGGTGCTTAATGTAGGTCTGTCATGGGTGTTCCCATGACCCACATACGACTCGTCCTCGTTCGTTATTCATACCAAAAAATATCAGAAATAACCCTTCCAGTGGATTTGATTCTTCAACTCCAACGGTTTTGGAATAAGGAAATATTCCTTGACAACATATAAAAAATTCAGAATTTTTTGTCAAGATTTCGCTTTTCCGTGTTAAACCAATGGCGATGTCTGAAATTGGGATTTCTTGGCCGCCCTCCCCTGCCTGGCACCTGGACCTAGACAATAGAGTACACACAGTATGAGGTAGATCCTTGAATCAACAGGGTACTCTTAGTCTCTCACTCCTTGGAACTCCCCAATCCCAGCCTCTATTACCCTTACCTGGGCCTTAGAATGGATTCATAGGTTATTCATGCTCTTTTGGAAGTCCCTCCCCCAGTCAAGAATTCAACCTTTTCTTTAGTCGAGCTTGTGAATATTGAGTCATGAGAACTATTCAGATATTACCCTGTTAAAGTCAGTATTCAATGACTTATTGGCTCTTAAAACAAAACAGTAATTGCAATTTGGACTTGCTTGGTTGATTTTTTCTAATAAGTAAGTATCTTATTTTTCAGATGTACAAACGCCACAAAAGAGAGGACTAGATTTTTAAGCACCCCTTTTAGCTAGAACAAGGTTTCTTATTTTAACTACTAGTTTGTCTTCATTTTTATTTCACAAAATGAAAAATAACACCTATAAACATGTCCGAGTAAAAAAAGAGGTACACTGCTCCTAGAAAAACACATCCAGCATCGTGACACCCCGGTGCCTGCTATTATGCTCAGGTCACAAGCACTCGATTTTGGTCAAGAAAACACAACATAATCTCTCTGCCTCTGACATTATAAAATGCATGTTTTCTTTACTTCCATGTGTATTTATTCTAGCCCCTGCCTATTGGTCTTCTTACTGGTTTAATGGAGCTGCAATTTGTAAGTGCTCAAGTCCCGTTTGTAATGTGTGGATAAAGAGTAGATTGTTTGAAAGGATTCAATGTGGTCAATCCTCAAATGACGGGATTGTTTGTAATAACCCGGGCGGCATGTGCTCTTGACGCATTACACCTGAGCATTTGGGTGTCGGTTCCATGTGTCTCTGGCGTCCATGTTGAGGAAAGCCTTACTGGGATAATATTGCACTGTAATGTGATGATGAATGATATGTTGTATTTGAAGATTACTTGTGTACAGGGCAAGTTAAAAAAAAAACAGAACTCAACACAAAGAGACCTATTTCAAATATAAAAACTATGTAGCACCAAAATTATGAATTGAAGTCCAGTTAATTAAACTATTTTTTTATGCTCTACCTATTAAAATTGTACCACTATTTAAATGAAATCATCCTAAAATGAGATGCGATTTGCAAAACCCCATTGGGACATTGCATTTGGTCGGTTTCAAGACTGCTTGCCTAATGGCTTCATATAAACGTCCTTTGTTTGAGCCAGTAGGCAGCATAGGAATGCTCACAAATGAACCAAACTATTGTAATATGCACATACAATTGCTGCTGCCAGCAGCCCCAGGTGATTGAAATAATAAAAATTCCTTTAAAAAGGAATTGCACGGTCAATCGTTAATGAATCATGTTTTGTGGCAGGTTATACGCATGTCAATGAACATGTCATATTAAAAACCTTTACACATACTAGATTTAAATAAAATCAAAATCTATTGCATTTTAAGGCACAAAATTGCTACCAAAACATCAAAATGTTGCAGAATTTTGCACCATTGAGAGCGACAAATTCACAATGGGGAGAAAAATCACTTCATTTCTCTGATCCAAATCACAAAATTACACTTTTAAAAGTGCTATTGGCAAGAAAAACAACTCTATCACTGCTGATAGGATGTTTTAATTAAATTTTAAATACAACTGTACAAATTTTACTTTTTTTAAAATGTTGAAATTCCTCACCAAATTCCCATAGGCTAACGTTATGGAACCAAGATTGATGATGATACTAATGATTGCAAGTCGGGGGGATGAGGTTGCGGATCACAAAGTGCTCCCTTTAAATTTGATCTCCAGTTCGCATATTGCTATAATATTATCGTTACACAAGTGCACAACCACCATTTTCGATCGTCTCCAAGTTTACACGTTGCCATAGTGACATTGGTGACTGCCGAATTACAATCACTAGTGGTTGCCCGCGCAAAGCGCGGGCAACCGCTAGCTGATTTGAATGGGAACGGTCACTAAACGGGTTGATCACTCTAACATTAACACAATATTTCAGAGACATTACAATATTTTCTCCAAGCCTTCTCCATTATTTGTCTTTATATGCCTCACATACATGTGTTAAATCAAAACCTGTCAAGATTTAGGCCCCCTATCTCAACATGAGCTATGAAGCCAGGTGAACATTACTGCAAAATGAACCGCTAGCTGATTTGAGTGGGAGCGGTCAATTAACGGGTTGGATCACTATTCACATCATGCAAAACTTCAGCGACATTACAATATTTTCTCCAAGCCATCTCCTTTAGGCCTATTTGCTTTTTCGCTGTCACAAATTCACACTTCACCATGCCTCAGGCTGCCTTTAAGTCAGGAGCTATCAAGATTTCCCCCAACATTAGCTATAATGAGCCAGGAGGAAATTTACTGCCAACATGGGCCAGCCGAAGAACTCCCACTCCCAAAGACCCAATCAGTTGCGTAGCTGATGGGGTCGGAGAAAAGTGGCCACTAAGTGACTTATTCCAATCATGGGGGAAAGCGGGTGGTGCAGAGTAGAAATTTGCGGCAAAATTGGGAAACTTTGAGGCAAAAGCAGCCGTTTTGGACGCTACCCTCCAATCGGGGCGATTTTTTCACTGGTCGGGCTGACTTTTCCCTGACCGCGTTTTTTGCCCCCTCCGAACCACAATGCTGCCTACAGATGTAACTGGCTATGTGCCTTGGGCTGCAATGATTCAAACAATAAATTGTAATGAGATAATAATTATAGGTCTAATGTAAATATAGGCCTACTCTTTGCTCGAGGCAGGGCCATACGCAGGAATTACTTTTTTGGGAGGGGGGCACGGGACCTCGAAAAAGTGGACCTTTTTGGTATAAGTGAATCAACCCCCGGTCCTTTTTGAACATCTCATCACCCTAAAATGGGCTTTCTTGTCAAAATTTCTCAATTTTGGACCTCTTCTTCCACAAATCAAGCAATAAGTGGACCTTTTCGGCCCTTTTGTGGAATTTTCCCCCTGCGTACTCTCTTAAAACCAAAGATTGAAAAATCAATCTAAAGATTTGAGTTGAGGGAAACGTCTAAAATTCGATCGAAAATTCAATGGAATTTGGGTTGAATTTTCGATCTTTAAGACTGATTTCTCAATCTTAATTTGGACTTTTCCCTCACCTCAATCTTTCCATTTAAGAGAGTAGGGGTCTGGTTTCGCAGTCATGTTGCAAAAATCAAGAACATGGCCTAATGCCTAAAATTACAACTTTGAGGTGATTTTACTTTTTACCACTGCTGTTGTTTTTATCTATTGTATTTTATTCTATGATATATTTAAGTAAATTATGGCCAAATGAAACACCCCTTTTACACAATACATAATATCCGGGGCTGATATTGGCAGAGGATAGGTGGTACCGATACGTCATGTTTAGAGTGTCCGCCCCATCCGGATTTTCGAGGCGCCGATGGGAAAGAAATACGATCCTGTAATTTTCTTTTCATTTTTACAGTATTTTGCTGTAAATTGCACTGTGATATTTACAGTGTGTGTGTGTGTGTGTGATAGTAACTACTAATTGCGCATTTGTATACACCGCATTTCACGTTGCATGTCACCCTTAATTGTAAAACAATAGAGTAACAATTTTGCAAGAACCTGAAATAAAATGCTTAAAAAATACAACATAAGATCATTTCTTATTTCTGCTAGTGTTTTTCCGTTGGTGTCTTTACTTTTTTAATATTTTGAGTAAAATGACCAAATGAAGCTCGGCCTCAATACACGATACATGATCCGCTAATGACAGGTATATAAGATTACGTACACTCTCTCATGTTTAACATCTTTATGTCATTTCATGTCAGGACTTTGGTCATCACGATCATTTAATACACATAGCTCCTATTACTTTCTTTGTGGCATCACTTGACTTCAGTGGTGTTTGTATTTTATCAAGGACTTTTATGTCACATATTGACACAAAGAAATTGAATTTGCTTAACACAGTTAATCGTGAAGTGTTTGGCCTATGTTTGCTGTAGTAATTAGTGTATACCAGTACCACAATGTTCGGACTTAGACTGGTACCTTGTCGATCATAGCGCTTTGCAGATAGTTGTAACTCGATGGTTATAGACGGGCAAAAGAGTTAGAGGGCACCAGCGAATATCAACGAGGTCAAACTTACCAGAGTACGAAGCAAAAAAAAAATGTCTACAACGAAAGGTCACCGATTGTAGGCCTTAGCCTAAGTTTTTATCACGCCCTCATAAACCGGTCCAGTGGCTTAATACGACGTTAGTCGACGGGTGAAAAGAAAACCTATACGGATTTGTACAGAGTTTTCGCATGCAAAAAACTAATGTAGATGTTCATGATTGTAAACACACGTCTTTAACTCTTTAGAAATCTTGAAGAACAATACTACACTGCACATTCGCTGGACTTTTATCTTACCTATATCTAAATAATAAAAATCTTTTTCGTCTAAAAATTACTCACACACTTCTAAATCAACTTCCAGAAAGGCACCCATGTATTTCGTTTATCCATGCAATCCTATGGAAAAAATTCATTGAAGATATTACTTCCGGAGTAAAAACCCATAGCAAAGCAAGGTCTCCGACCGTGCGAAAACTCTAAACCACCAGGCAGACAGTCTGAAAACGACCAAGTGTGACATATAAGGTTTTTCCAACTGACCTCGTAACATGGATCGCGGTCTGAGGTGACTAGGTCACAACAGGAAGTTGCTTTTCACCGTGGTAATATGGCGGGAAACAAGGATACACCTGGTCAAAGTTAAAGGAATTTTGTATAAAATAGAACATGGGTGGATATGTGCAACCAGGTGGCGTATTGCATGTTTCCCGATATATTACCAAGGTTAGAAAAGCAACTTCCTGTTGTGACTCTCGGCGCCATCAAATACTGGGGGCAGCCTGCTATACGGTGTAGAGGTCAGCGGTTTTTCCAAAATCGCATAACATTATAGGTGTCGAAGATGTGATTTTTGTAGGTTTTGACTGTTTGGAACACAAAGAAAATTTCCACAGTTATTACTTGATTTCATAACTGTATACAAATATTTTATTAAGTCCCATATAACTTCCAGTCGAAGCGAGCGATTTCTACTCGTGAGCATGCGTAACACTCGATATTGGATCAAAATCCCAGTATTGCGCACGTCATCGCTCCTGGGCAGGTAATATCTGAAACTTAGCCAAATCAATGATACTGTAAGAATGTGGTCTGCGTGTCAGACAGAAGCACGATTTTGATTGGTTACTCAGCGGGAAAATCCTGTTGTCCTGTAATGAGCCCCCAATCTGGCCAGACATATTATAGATGGTAGTAACCAGGAGGTTAAAAGTAGTTTGTAAAAAGGCTTCCCAGTCAGTATTCTTGGTACTTAAAGACACTTCAGTGATGATCTAAGAGAGTCAAAATATTTTAAATTTGCAGGAAAGCTTAAAAGTGAGGGGATATATAAGTGGCTTTTTCCAGCTGAAGAATTGACGGGAAAGGAAGAAAATGGCAGGTTCAGATAGGAATCCCCATTCAATTATGTGTTGTAGTAAGCGTTCCTTCGGAAAATATAGGACTAAAATATCCGATTTGTCCTTATTAGGTTGGGCTGGTTCTTTTTTTCTCATTTGGTAGGGTATGTTAGAATACCTATACTTGTTACAGACCATGCACAAAATCTTATTTTTTATGATTTTTAGAGTTTCTGATACAGCACGTCACTGAAGTGCCTTTAACTTCTTGGTTTTTTATGTTTTGGGTACTGCTGTTTAGACTACCCTGTACACGGAGAGTGATCATGCACTAGACAGGACAGGGAAGAGAGGCCACTCAAAATACTAACACCCATTTTTGTTGCTGTCCCTACAATTGACAATCCCTTCTGTCACGCAAAATCCTTCCTGCTAGCATTTTAATTTTCCTGTATTTTGCTGTTTTAAATGGTCTGCTGCTGCTGCTTCTGATGGTTTTAACAAGTTAAAGAAATATGTAATCAGACAATCAGAAGACATGGTAAGAAAGAAATTAGTAATCAGCCCAATCAGAGACATGGTAAGAAATAATGTAATAAGCCAATAGAAGACATGGTAAGGAAACTATGTAATCAGCAATTCAGAGACAGACATGGTAAGAAAATATGTAATCAGCCAATCGAAGACATGGTAAGAAAATATGTAATCAGCCAATCAGAGACATGGTAAGAAAATATGTAATCGCCAATCAGAGACATGGTAAGAGAAACTTATGCTAATTAGCCAACAGAGACATGGTAAGAAATTATGTAATCGCCAATCCAGAGACATGGTATGAAATTATGTAATCAGCCATCAGAGAATGGGTAAGAAATTTGTAATCAGCCAAACTCAGAGACATGGTAAGAAAAGGAAATTATTAATCACGGCCAATCAGAGAGAAATGGTAAGAAAATATGTAATTTCAGCCAATCATAGACATGGTATGAATGAAGAGTAATCAGCCAATTCAGAGACATGGTGAAGAAGTTATGTAATCAGCCAATCAGAGACATGTAAAGAAATATGTAATCAGCCAATCAGAGACATGGTATTGAAAGTATGTAATCAGCCAATCAGAAGACATGGCTAAGAAATTATGATGAGATCAGCCAATCAGAGACATGGTAAGAAATTATGATTAATCAGCCAATCAGAGAACATGGTAAACAAATACGTAATTCAGCCAATCAGAGAATGGTAAGAAAATATGTAATCAGCCAATCAGAGAGAGGACATGGTAAGAAATTATGTAATCAGCCAATCAGAGACATGGTAGAAAATTGTTTTATGTAATCAGCCAATCAGTAGACATGGTAAGAAAATATGTAATCAGCCAATCAGGAACAGGGTATGAAATTATGTAATTCAGCCAATCAGAGACATGGTAAGAAGTTGATGTGTATCAGCCAATCAGAGGACTGGTAAGAAATTAAGAATTATGTATCAGCCAATCAGAGACAGGTAAGAAATTATGTAATCAGCAATCAGAGACATGGTATGATGATTAGTATATGTAATTAACAAATCAGAGACATGGTACGAAATTATGTAATCAGCCAATCAGAGACATGGTAAGAAAATATGTAATCAGCCAAAAGCAGAGACATGGTAAGAAACTTAAGGTAATCAGCCAATTCACCCGAGACATGGTTAAGAAAAAATGATGTAATCAGCCAATCAGCGACAGGGTAAAAATTATGTAATCAGCAGAGTAAGAGACATGGTAAGGAAAATATGTAAGCAGCCAATCAGAGACATGGTAAGAAATTATGTAATAGCCAAAAGAGGGACTGGTAAGAAATTATGTAATGTAATAGCAATCAGAGAGCATGGTAAGAAATTATGTAATAAGCCAATGAGACATGGTAAGAAAATATGTAATCACCAATCAGGACCTGCATGGTAAGAAATTATGTATCAGCCAATCGAGGACATGGACTGAAATTATGTCATCCAGCCAATTGGAAGACATGGTAAGGAATTATGTAATCAGCCAATCAGAGACATGGTATGAATTATGTAATCAGCCAAGCAGAGACATGGTTAGAAATTTAATCAGCACTCAGAGACATGTAAGGAAAAGATTGTTAATCAGCCCCCAATCATGAGACATGGTAAGAAAAAAAATATGTAATCAGCCAATCAGGGACATGTAGAAATAGTAAAAAAAAAAAATCAGCCAATCAGAGACATGGTAAGGAAAATTATGTAATCAGCAATCAGAGAAATGGTAAGAAATTATGTAATCAGCCATCAGAGGACATGGTAGGAAATGATGTAATCAGCCAATCAGAACATGGTAAGAAAAAGATGTGAGCAGCCAATCAGAGACAGTGTAAGAAATTATGTAAATTTTTTTGTTAAATTAATTGTTTTTGGTAAGAAATTATGTAAGCAGCCAATCAGAGACATGGTAAGAAATTATAAAGTTAGTCAATAAGCTTCAATCGGAATGGTAAGAAAAAATGTAATCAGCCAATCAGGCACGACATGGTAAGAGAATTATGGAATCAGCACACATCAGAGACAATGGTATGAAATTATGTATATCAAGCCAATCAGAGACATGGTAAGACAAATATGTAATCAGGCCAATCGAGGACATGGTTAAGAAGAAAAATTATGTAATCAGGCCAATTGGAGGGAACATGGTATGAAAATTATGTAATCAGCCAATCAGAGAACATGGTATCGAAATATGTAATCAGCAATACGGGAGACATGTGTATTGAATTAGGTAATCAGACAATCAGGAGACATGGTAGAATAAGAAATATGTAATCAGCCAATCAGAGGACATGTAAGGAAATTATGTATCAGCCAATAAAAGACATGGTAAGAAATGATTGAATCGCGCAATCAGAGACCTGGTAAGAAATTTGTAATCAGCCAATCAGGACCGGTACGAAATTATGTAATCAGGCCAATCGAGACATGGTAAGAAATTATGTAATCAGCCAATCAAGACATGGTAAGAAATTATGTAATTCAGCCAATCATCGGACATGTAAGAAAAGATGTAATCAGACAATCAGAGACATGGAAAAATTATGGAATCAGCCAATCCGAACCTGTAAGAAATTATGTAATCAGCCAATCAGAACCATGGTAAGAAAAATATTTTGGTAATGCAAGCCAATCGAGACATGGATGAATGAATGAAATAGGTAATTCAGCCAATCAGAGACATGGTAAGAAGTTATGTATCAGCCAATCATAGACATGGTAAGAAATTATGTAATAGCCAATCAGAGACTATGGGTAAGAAAATTGTATCAGCCAATCAATAGACATGGAAGGAAATTCTGTATCAGCAATCGAGTACATGGTACGAAAATTATGTAAGCAGCAATCCGAGACATGGGAAGAAAAATTAGTAGATCAGCCAATCAGAGACCATGTAAGAAGAAATTTGATGTAAGCAGCAATGCAGAGAACATGTAAGCAAATTCTGTAATCAGCCAGATCAGAGAATGGTAATGAAATTTATTGTAGATCAGCCAATCAGAGACATGGTAAGAAAATAGTAATCAGCAATGCAGAGGACATGGTTAAGAATTATGTAATCAGCCAAGCAGAGACATGGTAGGAAAATATGTAATAGCCAATCAGAGAACATGGTTAAGAAAATATGTAATCAGCCAATCAGAGACATGGTATAGAAATTATGTAATCAGCCAATATAGACATGGTAAGAAATATGTAATCAGCCAAAATCAGAGACATGAGTGTAAGAATTATATTAAGTGTTAGGCCAATCAGAGACATGGTAATGAAATTATGTAATCAGCCAAATCAGAGAACATGGTTAAGAAATTATGTAATCAGCCAAGCAGAGACATGGTAAGAAAATTATGTAAACAGCAAATCCGAGACATGGTAAGACATATGGTAATCAGCAAAACAGAGACATGGTAAGGAAAATATGAATCAGCCCCAATCAGAGGACATGGTAAGAAAAATTATGTAATCAGCCAATCAGAGGACATGGTAAGAAATTATGTAAATCAGCCAATCAGAGGACATGGTAAGAAATTATTTAATCAGCCAATCAGAGACATGGTACGAAATTATGTAATCAGCCAATCAGAGACATGGAGACATGGAAGAAAAAATGATGTAATCAGCCAATCATATGACATTGGGAAGAAATGATTGTAATCAGCCATCAGGAGACATGGTAAGAAAGTGGAATCAGCCAAACATAGACATGGTAAGAAAATTATGTAATCAGCCAATCAGGACATGGATAAGAAATTATGTATCCAAACAGGGCCCAATCAGAGACATGGTAAGAAAACTATTAATCAGGCCCAATCAGAGAACATGGTATGAAATTATGTAATCAGCCAATCGGGAGAAATGGTATGACATTAATGTAATTCAGCAATCGGAAGGGACATTGGTGAAAAATTAGTAATCAGCCATCGGAGACATGGTAAGAAATTTATTGGAATCAGCCAATCAGAGACATTGGTAAGAAATTATGTAATCAGCCAATCATAGACATGGTAAGAAATTATGTAATCAGCCAATCAGAGACATGGTATTGACATTATGTAATCAGCAATCAGAGACATGGTAAAGAAATTATGTAATAGCCAATCAGAGACATGGTAAGAAATTATGTAATCAGACAATCAGAGACATGGCATGAAATTTGTGTACTACAGCCAATCAGAGACATGGTAGGCAATTATGTAATCAGCCATTCTAGAGAAATGGTTGAAATGTGTAATAGCCAATCAGAAGACATGGTAAGAAATTATTTAATCAGGCCATCGGAGACATGGTATGAAAGTAGTAATCAGCCAAATCGAGACATGGTTAAGAAATTATGTAATCAGCCAATCAGAGACATGGTATGAAATTATGTATCAGCCACATCAGAAGGACATGGTAAGAAAATATGTAATCAGCACTCAGAGACAGGTATGGAAATGATTGTAGTCAGCCAATTCAGAGAAATGGTAGACCAATATGGTAGATCAGCCAATCAGAGACATGGTAAGAAGAAAATATGTAATCAGCCAATCATAGGAATGGTAAGAAATATGTAATCAGCCAATCAGAGACATGGTAAGAAAAGGGAAATTATGTAATCAGCCCCAATCAGGAGGACCATGGTAAGAATAATATGTTAATCAGCCAATCAGAGACATGGTATGAAATTATGTAATCCAGCCAATCGGAGACATGTAGATAGGAAATTATGTAATCAGCCAATCGGAGACATGGTATAAGTGGTTATAGCCAATAGGGAGACATGTAAGAAATTAGGTAATCAGCCAATCAGAGGACATGGTATAAGGAATTATGTCATCAGCCAATCATAGGACATGTTAAGGACATTTTATGTAATCAGCCAATCAGAGACATGGTATGAAATTATGAATAGCCAATCGAGACATAGACGAAAAGTTGTATACTTAGCCAATCAGGAATGGAAGAGAAAATGAGGTAATCAGCCAATCAGAGGCATGGTATGAAATTGGTAATCAGCCAATCAGAGACATGGTATTAAATTATGAATCAGCCAATCAGGAGGACATGGTATGAATTATGTAATAGCCAATCAGGACATGGTAATAATTATTTAATCAGCCACTAGGAGACATGGTAGAAATTATGTAACAGCCAATCGAGACATGGTAAGAAATTATGTAATCAGCCAAACAGCGACATGGTATGAAAATTAGTAATCAGCCAATCAGAGACATGGTAAGAAATATATGTAATGCAGCCCATCAGAGACATGGTATGAAATTATGGAGTCAGCAAATCAGAGTACATGGTAAGAAAGTATGTAAAGCAGCCCAATAAGAGACATGGTAAGAAAATATGTAATCAGCCAATGCAGAGACTGGTATGAATTGTGTAATCAGCCATCAGGACATGGTATGAAATTATAATCAAAGCCAATCAGAGACATGGTAAGAAACTTAATTATTGTAATAAGCCAATCGGAGAGACATGGTAAGAATATTATGTAATCAGCCAATCAGAGACATGGTAGAAATTATGTAATCAGCAATTAGGAGACATGGGAAGAAGTTATGTAATCAGCCAATCATAGACATGGTAAGAAATTAAGTAATCAGCCAATCATGAGACATGGTAAGAAATTATGTAAATCAGCCAACAGAGACATGGTAAGAAATATGTAATCAGCCAATCCGAGGGACATGGTATGAAATGATGTAAATCAGCAATCGGCAGCATGGTATGGAAAGTATGTAGACAGCCAATCAGAGACCATGGGTAAGGTAAGAAAGGAAAAACGCTCAAAGTGCATTAGATAGGTTCTATTATTTTGATTGCGGTACTCAAGTCGAGGTTATACCATGTGGAGAAGGAACGGAGTAAAAGAGTTCCATTGTACCCCCCTTCAAAATTCTACAGGAAAAAGGTTCTTTTTATTTATGCCTCACACCAACAATACCCCTAACCCTAAAGTGTTCACACCCACTATACAATGGCTGGTCCATAGTTCCTTACAAAAGTGGCCGAGATGAAAACGTAATTTTCTCCTCAATGGAACATACTCAGACCTAAAGCTAACATTCTGCTGAAGATCATTAAGATCTCCTACCCAAATCAATCATGAAAATAGGGGAGGATCCCAAATTTCGAGCTATTGGACCGTGACGACTAGCATGCACCGTGACACCCTGGGAGGTCAGAGGCCCTTTTCAGTCAGGTGTTCCCTGTAAGATACGGTTAAAATGGTTTGTCGGATCAAAATACCATATCAATGATAACCTTTTTTTTTTATTTTCCTACAGGATTTTATACGAATTTGATGCAACCATGATGGCAAACCCCAGGTCTCGCAATTTCTCCAGTTTTTAAGGATATACTTAGGTGAGGTTCACCAAAAAAAACGCCTCCATTCTGCAGTGGGGTGGAACTTACTGTTTCTCAAATTATTTAATATTCAATAGCAGAGAAGTATGAGCGCCTTATGCTATTGCGCTTAAGCGCTTTCAAAATGGTCGCTGTGATCACTGTGGCCCCCAACCATTACAATAAAACCATTTTAGCATCATCTCAAGGGGAGGGCAGCAGATCGGGATTAGCGCTTTCCCTCATCAGCAAACATACATCAGATAACCATCGCAGCCGGGATAGCTTCCCAAAATAGCGTGTTTTATGGGTAAAGCGAGACAACTAAGCGGTTAATTTCTTGTCCAGGGGGGAAAATTACAACGATAGCTGAATCTCACAGGGCTAGGAACGACCAACGCTCTATAGCAGGATGAACAACACCGGAGTCGAGCGCTTACCGGAATGAGCTTAGTGTCGCTTAATTTATGGTTGTGAATCCCGTAAGGCCAAAAATAATGAAGATTTTCGAGAGCTGAATCTTCACAGGGCTCAAACGCACGCCTATTCGCATGGATGAGCATACACACCGGAGTCGAGCGCTTACCTGATTAGTATCGTGTCCGCTTATATTTAATGGTTGTGAATCCTAAGGCCAAAAATAATGAAGAATTTTGTTACTGTGAACTCAAAGGGGGTTTACATATACCATGTAATGAGCCAATCAGGAATAGTGCAAGAAAGGTGATACAAATCAAGGGTAAGTGGATAAAAGTGTTTTTCATGATTGTAACGTGAAAAACATGAATTTCATTTTTGATTTTGTCTATTTAAGAATCTGGTGCTACCTCTTTCACATGTATTATAACTCAAGGTAGTCCATGTGTTATTGTTGAAATTTGCATAGTTATTTGAAAAAAAACAAAATTTTAGATAATTAAATTATTTACCATCCTGTCATCTTTACACCTATTCTACACAAATCCACGTGGGTATTTGCTTTGTCTAGAAAAGATTTCAGAGTCTTCAAACTATTTATACACACTTAGCCTAAATTCAGAGTTTGGGAGTGCTTGATTATTCATATACATATTAAAAACTTACAATTCAAATGAGCAAAAAAATAGGGTTCCAGAAGATAAATTTCAAAAATTCAGGGCACCAACAAATGGCATTTTCCATAAATATAGACCATCGTCGGTGAAAAATATCAATGTCAGTAACAAAAAACTGTGGATTCATTTCTATAAAAATATTAGACTTACTTCACAATAAAGTTTGTCAAAGTTTTATGCATGGAATGTAAATTTACATTGTATCCATTCCTAGATTTAGAGTCACTCTACTTGAATAAAAACTGATTTGAGAGCCAAAGCCGATTTCTGAAGATGGGAACCTGAGCATGAACTGCTGAAAGTTTAACCAGCCCCAAGGGGTCCAGCGTGGACTTGTTGGAATTGACATTAGGTTAAAGAAGCATTTGAGAAGACTAAAAGCTTTCAACCGTATCAAATTCTGCACTTCACTGAGAAAAAAAAATAAAGGTACATATAAGCATGTGAAAGGTTTGAAAAACAGGTACAATGAAAACAAATGCAAGATTCAAAAAATCAACATAAAATTCTGCTGTTTTTGGGAGATAAATACAAAAATGAAAGCTGTTCAGAAGTCTGAAAACACCAATCCATCCCTGCCAAATGACCAATCCCGTGTTTCAAATCTCATTTCCAAAGAGGACATTTATTAGGGGTGACTATTAAAATGTAGCATTTTTTAGTGTGGTGGTATGTGTGTGTGGTACACATGTGCGTGTGCATCAATGTGCGTATGTTGTGTGGCGTGCGTGCATAGCGTGTGCATGCGCGCACGCACATGTAACGTGTGGTGTGGGAGAGAAGATAGCAAATACATGTTTTTTGGTGAAAATTTAATTTTTGGTTAAAATGGACGGTGTGTTGTTGGCCAAAAGAGGGAGGCATTTTATTATTAGGGATGAGTGTTAATACAGTATTCTAAGCATTTTCTGCTACATGTACATCGTAAGCTGCAAGTATATAGTGATATCTTTTATAGTACAATTTCCAAATCTCAATGCTTTATGCATGGGATATGCCCAACTTCATCAAATTCGCAACCCTTCTGATAGGAAACCTTTTGATGGGGGGGCTGTGAAAAATACTTGTGTAGTCTGAAAAAGTACTAGAACAGAAAGCCTTTGCTTTACCACACAAACTTTCATTATATACTCTCCCCGCCTAAAAAATCCGAACGATTGAAATGGGCCATCAACGGGGTTAAACTTGCTTTCATCAAATGAACGCGCCAAGCCAGCTTGATAAATCTCTCAAACTTCCATATCATGCTTTGTTATCAATTCATTACGGACACAGGTCAATAAGCAAAACACATTACGCGATACAACGCTCCTGGCATTTAATATTAGAATTCACCTACATACCTTTTAATACAGAATTTATATCATTCGATTTGTTAGGCGGGAGTATATATATGTTGTCTAAAATTCCAAAATACATTTAATTATGTAATTGTGTTTTTCTAACATTCCAAAACCCACTTCCTATGTTATATAAGTTGAAACAGACTTAAATAAATACATAGATCTAGGGTCCACCAAATTGAATGGAATAATT
>JAMKCH010021814.1:0-40546 GCA_023653785.1 Ophioderma brevispina | reverse complement strand
GGAACTGAAATAGTCCTAAAATGGGGGTCTTTGGAACTGAAAATGAGGGTCTTAAGCGGCACATACCCATACTTCATCCCAATGTGAGAACAGGCGACACAAAAATGATGAACACCCATATGTTTATATCCATCACAGTAAACCATGATAAGATAACAGCACCTACCTTCTGTATCAGTAATTCCATCTGGCAACACTGCAATCCCTTGAATCTTTTGTTGCATTGTCTGACAATGACTGGCTATCCCAGCATGCCCTGCACCCTGTTCCTTAGCAACTATTGTATCAAGTGCAAGGTCGTCCATCCCTTCCACCCAGCTGTTTCTACTTGGTGGTCTGGGGATTTCACTGTGCTTGGAACTCTCTGAAGACTGATCTGGATAATTGAATGAAATATATGGATGCATATCACACTGACAAATCAAGCATTTTATTTGTTTCATTAAAGGATTTTTTTAAAATCCCAGCACCTTGTGTTTTATTTACGATCCACTATAGATATCCGTATCCATAATAAAAACTTATTCCCCCAAATTTTAAATGATTCCAATCTTGCGGTTTGGTGTTATGAGCAAATGCTTGCAACACTGGGCCCCACAGGCCATTGTTCTGAAATTTTTCAGTTTACGGACAGAAAATACAAAAATACATCGGTCCTCGGACCGCTTGTGTCGCCTGCCGTCGTGGTTAGTGAATGATAGGCCTAACATGACCTTTGACCTTGATATGTGACCTTGGACATCAAACAAATGAGGGTTTGCATGTAAACTCCATAAACCAAGTTTGGTTCCAATTGAACTTCAACTTCTCAAATGAGGTCAATTTTACATTTTCAGCCTATCTTACTACTTGACCTCACATGACCTTTGCATGTGACCTTTGACCTCATCAACAAATGGGGGATGCCATGTTGCACCTGTGACCCAAGTTTGGTTTAAATCCATCAAAGTATGAGGATATAACAGAAAAAATGTTAACCCTTTTTCACAACAGACATCAACAACAACAGTGGACAAAGTGATCCCTATGTGTCTTCCTGCCTTAGATGACTGAATTTGCATATTATGCACACATGCATTACTAAGGCTAACAGATCATATGATATAAAACCTGAACTTTTTTGGAAAGTCAGGGAGCAAGGTTGTGGATCAAGAAATGCCCCTTTACAGGAAAGGTGGTTTTATATGTAGTCAAGCTGCTAGCAAGGTCTGCCCTAAATCAACCTGAGCAGCACATTAGTGGAATAGCTGCCAGCTGGTGTACTAATGTGGGAGTGAAGGGATGATTATTAACGCCCTGTCTATGCATCGTGCAATTTACACTTGTTTAATCACGGAACGTTGACATTCAATTTAAAAAAATCTTGGCCTCTTGAAATCTCATTCCTTGTTTTTTTTTTTTAAAAAAAAAAAAAAAAAAAAAAAAAAAAAAAAAAAAAAAAAAAAAAAAAAAAAAAAAACTTGGCATGTTTTTCAATCAGTATTGTGCCAAAGTCTGATGATTTGGAAAGTTTTCAAAACAATTTTGTTGCTTATAGGTCTTGCCTTTCATTAATATCCTGGCTTATTGTAATAAAGCATGTACACAGGCTGCGATAGAACGCGAAGAATGACAAAAACCCCGAACCAAAAAGTTGGCCATTTTGGAATTGTTCACGGGCAAATTGCAGTGTACGGCGACACTAACCGGTGGACCTTGCAAGTAGGCATAATTCTTGCATTGTACACAAAGTGCCATTAAAACTCCATTAAAAGTTAAATTTTTGGTTTGGGGTTGGGGAAAATTCAGCCTAAGTTTTAAATTATAAAATATTAAACTATAAAATCTTTCAACTTGCTGACATTAATGTACCAAAAAATACAAGGTAAGAATCTTGTGAGTGTCTAATCTATAGAAATCACTACCTAGGGACACCTTACATGGAGTGTCAAAATTCTCTTGTTGTACCTTTAAAAGAGGAGTCGCATGTTTGGCCACATGTATGCTAGTGTAAAAATCTGTCGAGCATCGAGTCTATTTGAATCACAACATATATCACGCAATATCTGGATGCCTTGAAATCTCATGTTGCACCTTTAAGCTGAAAAACCTAGTTAGTTATCTCATTTGCAAAGTATAACTTTAATCTTAATGTGCTGAAAATCACTGGGAAGGGTGATGTGAAGGTTTCAAAACAGTTGCAGCCAAATAAGGCCAAATGTGTATTCACAGGCATAACCACAACTTCTTAACCAAGAAAGATTCTCATTTAGAAATCCAGAGTGGACATATTAATTACTAATAATATACTTGTTTTGAATAAGATTTCCATGATTTGGCTGCCGAAATAATTGATCCCGATCCACTAGCTCTTTCCTTACCTGATGATCGTCTAACAAGTGGTGTTCGTCTTCCCTCCGATACTGAAAATGACGACACGGATGAGTTGTCTACTGAGGACTCTGCACCTATGCTGATGTGTGGTACTAGTAGAGAGTTACATAAGGCAGAATCCTTGGAGTTTGGACAAACTGATGGTGAGCTTATGAGACACCAATCTGCCTGACACTTTGGACATCTGCAATGTTATAGGCATGCATAAAAAGAAATATTGTTTGCTGTATAAAGACAAAAATGTTTGAGAATATGATGGATTTTATTTCCAATGTGAGAGGGCAATGGCGCTGCAGTTAGATTGATTGACTTGTGTTAAGAAGGTCATGCACGATCTCGGAGAGCGAATGTAACGTATTGGGTACTTGGACACGGCACTTCATACCTTGCTTAATCTCCAGGGATATAGCTACGCCGGCCGGTGGTGGCCGGCCATGACCGGCACTTGCTCCCACCGACCGACACAGAAGGTCATTTGGGAGGTTGCCGACCGACACTTTACTTCAGTGAAATGAAAAATTACCACATAAATTGGCAGATAACTCATAGTTTGTCCATATGTGCCAAAAACTGTAGTAAATTTTAAGATTTACAACCGGCACTCAGAGTAGCCTTGCCATAACCCTGTTAATATAATCTCTCTACCCATGAGTATATAACAGAGTGGCCAAGCTTTGAAAAGTGCTCTAGTTTTCGAGACTTTACCCCTCCCCTCGGTACAACAAAACACAACCACCTTTATTTGAAAGATAAATATATGAGATTTAAGAAAAGGATGGTTTTTTTAGGAAAAAAAAGTCAGTTTGGGGCTAAAATTCTAGACCCTTTATATTTGAATAAAACAGAAATCTATTATATATATGTCAGAGACTGATAGTATTGCCTCATGATTAAAATTTGTTTTGCTAAGAAATACAAAAATCTTGAACCTTTCTTAAGTTTTGAGCTCAAAAACATTTGTTTTTTTGCCAAAATACTACCCCTGCCACCAAGTTTTTGAGCACAACCATCATTTTTTTTAAAGCATTTACTTACTATTCTTTCGAATTGAAGGGTGGCATTGGTTGGTACCGAGGGGAGGGGTGTGTCGACATTTTTGCAGTCCAAACCGCCCACTAAATTAAGAACCAGAATCAGTGAGGGATTGAGACCAAATTTGAGGCTAAAATTAATGTAAATAAAATGATAATTTTAATATGCTTCTCACATATTTTTACTCATTTAATAGGCACAAGTAGGAATCACCCTATCATAAACAAAAAAAAAATCTACCCAAGGCATTACCCTGCCAAGAAGTCTGGTAGAGCCACAGACATTAACAATAAGAATCTGGGTTGTGGTTTGGGTAGGAGCCTACTAAATTCCTAGTGTGCCGGGGTGGACATTTGGAATAACACATGGTCCTACCACCAGAATTCTGGATTTTTGGGATACAAGTGATCACCGTCCCCAGACCATTAACAATTCAATAGTAGGTGATTGAGTTAAGTACCTTAATCATGTAGTTAGAGTTTTCTCGAAGGGGTGTTTTATCCTATTAAAATAATTGAGGAAATGACAAGGACAAGGGTGAAGTGTGCATGCTGTACATGATACTCTTTGGACAAGGTGTTTCTACTGTAAGGTGAGTGGTTTTTATAATGGAACGCTTTGCCAATAGGCAAGATGATTAGCAATTAAGATAAATAAAAACACAAAAACCACATGTGTTATGGTGTGTGTGTGTGTGGTGTGCTGTGTGTGTATGTATAGACAGGACCCCAAGTGGCTTTTTTGAGTTCAAAATTATCAAAATAATAATTTTAAACAAAAACTGGGTCCGTTGGATTGTTTACAGAATCTAAATGAAAAAAGTCACAACAATCGGAAAAGATACTTTATATAAAATCGAGGTGAACGTTTATTGAGGAGTTCTTGATAGGTTGATGACACATGTACTCTACAGACCACATCAAATTCATGCATGTTAATTTGAGATGCTATAAAATGTAAATGGAAATTTTAAAAAAGCATCTTGCCATTAATTAAGCTTAAATTTTTAGTTAATTCGACAGCTTACATTAACTTCATTTGAAAATGGGAAAGTGATTAGAAAAAACAAAACCGAAAATAAATGCAATAAAAAAAATGTATATATGCTCTGACGGAATTGTGCTACAACAATAGGTGTCTTCAGAAACTTTCCAGTAGGTCATTGATGAAGGATTTAAAGTAAAAAATGAAAAAAAAAATTCTGAATAAGTTTCTCAAAATAAAGTGTCTTGTGCCCAGCAAAGAGGTCAAAACACTAACATATTTATAAAGTCAACTTGGAACCAAAAAGATTTGCTCATAGTGAAGCAGTCTAAGGGTGACTGTGCTGTCGTAGCTTGGTAATGTTCTCTTTAACATATATATACATACATGGTCATGTGTGAAATGAAATCTGACATTTGGTTTGCCACACATAAGGATGGAGAGTACTGAAAAAGAACAAGGTCACAAATTAACCTCCACAGAAACAAACCTGAAGTGGCAGCCTGGACTTTCAAGGCAATTGACAGTAAATCAAGTACATATAAACATTAAGCCAAACAAGAGATGGGATGGTAATTAGATAAGTGGTTTAACTAAGGTCAATGTATCACTTTTGACAACCACTTATGGTGTAATTACCTATTGTCAAGAGCTGTCTTGGTTGGTTGGGAATGTCTGGGTCTGGATCCAGACTATCCTGGGCTCGGCTTGGGTTAGCTTGGGTTTAGCTGGGCATGATCCTAAGTGATCACCCTGGACACATAGAGTCACACCCAAGCAACTCCCAAAATTGTAGAGCAAAAAAATTGGAAGAAGAAAGAAAAGAAAATTTTTTGATAGGGCAGATCATTAATTGATGATATTTGCATTTTCTCTCGTGCACGACAGAAAATCAAGGGATGCTTTCATGGGGACGATTACCAGTGGCACAGGCACCGGGGCGGGGGGGGGGTTGTAAAATTATGGAGGGGAAATATCTAAATTTTGGAGATTTACCAATTTAGGAGCATCTTAACCAATTTGGGCCGCAAATCACTGATGTTCCCAAAAATGAGTGGATTTTTGGTCCCAAATCGCTGATTTTTGCCAAAAATCTGTCATTTTCTTTTCGGCGGGGGGGTGTGGGGGGCGCAAACTGGGGAAAGAAAAAATCGGGGGAAAATGCCTCCTTTGCCCCTAGTGGTGCCGCCATACGATTATGATAGCATGCACGCTCAAGTGCAAATTTAGAGAAATTAATGTATCCTCCAAAAATCTCCTTCCTGTCACTTTAAGTTCTGGGTAGAAGGCAGGCTCCAAAACAGTTGATTTTCTTTTGGTCTTGTTTGACCAAATAAAACCTTGTTTGACCAAATAAACTTCTCGGTAGGTGTTCTACACAGATCAGTGCAAATTTAGAGAAATTTCATCCTCCAAAAATCTCCTCCTGACCCTTTAATGCTTAAGGAGCAGGTCACCGGGATGACTTTGGAATTGTGAGTGTCCGGTATGCCCCCGACCAGCACAAGGCCTCTGGACTGTCCAGTATTTCTTTGAATGGGCACGAAACACGCATTATTTTCGAATTTGATACCAATATACAAAATAGGGGGGGTTGTTTTTTGTTTTTTTGGGGGGGGGGGGGGGAATGAGACAGACGGATGCTGTTTTCACACTTACCAAGGTCAAAAACGTTCCCATTACTAAGTCAAATATTACAACTGTGCACTACTACTTACTGTGTTTAATATGTCAACTCGTCAATTTAAAAAAAAGCCATTACGAACATGGTATAAGCCCATGCTATTTTGGAAGCCATTTTGAAAATCTGCCCAAACAAGACACTGTGCCCGATCTTTGCGACGATTAGATGAAACTTTCTACATAAACCACATGCCTGACGATGTTCTGATTGGAAAGGATCATTTTATAATAGAGGGTCGCCTGGCAAAATCTACGAGAAAGTGCATTTTTCCGTGCTGTAAGTTTTAGGTGTAATGGGCTTGGGCGGTAAACATCTAAGCGTACACCAGTGAGCTCGGCTGATTCAAGATGGCCGTCCAACCTCTTTTATTACTCTATCCCTATGGACCAGCATTTGCTGTTAAAGTAATAACAGACTCATTGTCAGGGAGGATAGATCCCCACTCCAAACTTTACATAGGAATCTGGCCACGATGCTTTGAAAGATAAATGCCATTAAGCTGCTAGGAACTATGTGTAACAGCATACATGATTGGTCGAGGGGGTTTTGTGGCCATTTATAAACAACCGTTCATACACAGGAGTAATTACAATAATACTGTTCAGCATTAAAAATATGTAGTATAGATTAAAATTTCAAATTAGCCCCTTGCATGGCACTACCTGTACCTATCATCATTTAAGCACTCTTTTGATTGGCTACTTGGCAGGTCATATCATGTGATGATCAATCAGATATTATACAAATATATACTGACATGAGAGTCTCTGGTTAAAACTATGGTCCCGAGGTGACTACATTAGTGCTATTTTGCTGAGGGGCGCAGCCCCGAAGCAAAATAGCACCAATGTATCACCGAGAGACCATAGTTTTAAGCCAGAGACTTGAATAGAGTCAGTATATATTTGTTTTATATACTTCATTAATAAATTTCCTGTTAACAATGAAAAAAAAAATATAATTTTTGCATTTTCGTTCAATAAATTTCACGTCAAACAATGCATCTCTGTGAATAAATGTGGTAGTCCGTATGCAATCCACTACGCGCAAATGCAGACGCGCTACGCGATCGCAGTAAGTTACGCGATTTAAGCGCCGTAAATAGTACCTCTGAGCCGTAAATAGTACTTCTGAAAAATGAACTATTTACGGGTGGGCGTGGCTTAGGGGTACTATTTACGGATGGCGCCGATTTCTTGCCGCATAGTTGAACTATTGTTAATCACGTGATAGAGTTTCAACCAATAAACACTCTTAAATTTATTAATGAAGTATATAAATTGTAATAATGTTGGTTTGGTTTACAAAGAGATAAAGCGGCACTATTTTGATTGGTTACTCAGAGGGCTATCTCATCTTGTGCCCTGTAATGGGCCAATCAGACAGACTGTATTATAGGTGGTTCAGGGGGTTACAGGCTGCAAAAGGTATGTCTTAGTATATGTACTTTTCCCCTTGCATGATTTTTTAATTGTATTTTTTGTTTTACTTTTCTACAAAAAAGTGAAATTTTATAAGCTATGTGTGTTGCCTTCTGAGATAAACTTTTACCCCTTCCCTACTGACTCAAGTATAGGCCCACCATAACTCAACTTTTCATGTCAAAAGCAGTGGGACAATACTCAAGTCAGTATAGTAAATATTCAATTATATTGTGTAGTCTCTTACCCAGCCTGGCATGGTGTTCGGTCCTGTATACAACCATCAACATCAGAGCAAGGCAAAAAACTTAATTCACATTCATAAGGTCTGAGAACAAATAGATAAATTAGAAACATTTCAATTAAAAATAAACATGTTCCCCAAAACATGTCACCTGCCATTGCATATCAGTGAATGAGAGACACTCCCTTTTTATGACTGACATTTGAGAGGTTTGATACATTGATTCTGAGTGCCTCTTTGATTGCATATTTTAAAACTATAACAGCTCACACCTTAAACCTCTCAAGCAGGAGCAACATTGACCGTGACCTGGAGAGGTCAAAGGTGATCATCCATCGACCTTGATGTAGACCTCTATGGGGGATCTACCAAATAAGTTTCATGAACTCAGCATTAATGGTTCTTGAGATATGCACATAAGCTAATTGTAAAATTGACCTTGACCTGGAAATGAGGTCAAAGGTCATTCTCCATCTTATTCAACATAGACCTTGGAGGTCATCTAACAAGTTTCATGAGCTCAGCAACACCACTGGCGAGTGCCAAATTGTGTAAAACATTTTTCTATGGAGTGTGAACATCACACTATGATGAGATTGCGATTTATTCCATATTGAAATACGTGTTTACACAGTTTGGCACTCGATGACCCTCGCAATAGTGGTTCTTGAGATATCATGTGCAAGAATCCAATTGTAATATTGACCTTGTAACCTGGAAATAAGGTCAAATGTCATTCTCCATCGAATTCAATGTAGATCTCTATGAGGTTTATCCACCAAATAAGATACATGAGCCGAGCATCTGTGGTTCTTGATGTGTGCAAGAAATTTCAGACACAAAAGACTATTTGTATCCATCTCATTCTTAAAGGGGCATTTCGTGATCTACAGCCTCGTCCCCCTGACTTACCTCAAAAAAGTTGAGATTTATATATCATCTGAACCGTCGGTCTAAGTATAGTATGTGTGCCTAATCTTACATGCAAACTTGATCTAGAGGAAATTCGTAATTTTGTATTTTCTGTCCATAAACGGACAGAAATTACAACACACTCGCCTATGGGGCAGCGTGATGCAAATATTTGCGCATAACATTAAAACGCCCCCATCAGAATCAAATGAAATTTTGTAAAGAAATAAGTGAAGGGCCCATATGTCAAAATGAATGACAAAAAGTGCAAGGGGTTGAATATTTTAATTTATGTTGCTGTCTGCCTGATAAAAGCATCGCCATCTTGAATTTGAGACACATGTATCGAGCATACTTGTGTCAGTGTTATGTCATCAAGGCAATATTTACAATGTATTCAGTCCTCAATCGGTTCATTGCATTTTCACATTTGTAATTTCTCATTTATAAAGTTGTACAGAATGCAAGTGTGAGATTTTGACCACCACTCATGCTCCTGGAGCATAGGTTGTGGCAACTGTTCCAGAGCAGAGCTATTCATTATATTGAGTGCTGACCACAATAGCAGTAGCGATTTATTCCGTAAATGTTATCAAGGATTGGAATTGCAAATCTGGCACACCATCCTTGCTGGTCTTGTGGTTAGGTAGCTGACCTCGTGATACAGTGGTCTCGGGTTCGAATCTCACTACTGCCTCTTTTAAAATATATAAAATTTTCATTATTTTTCAGGTTAGAGGGAAAAGTCCAAAAAAAGATAAGAAAAAAATAGCTGCCCTTTGAGGTTAGTGAGGGAGACCTGCTCCTGGAGCATGGGTGGTGGTCAAAAACTTCTGCATGCTGTACAGAATTATGCACGATGGTCACTGTAGGCAGCCATCTTGGATTGGCTATATGTAATGATAAACCCTTCCTATTTTTAATGTATCTTTACAAAGTCTTGGTAAATCCCTAGACCAATATGCTTTCTTAAAGTACCCAAAGTACAACTTTGTACGATATGGACACAAACAATCGCTCGAAATGTAATTTGTACCTGAGTTTCATTATGCTCCTGGCCACTGCATACTCTGCTCTTCGTTTTCCCAGTAGTTTCTTTTTCTTCTCTGCCCTGCGTAGACAGTCTCCTCCGAATCCATACATTGCGGAAAACCCAAATCTCAAAAAGTGTCCATTTTGAAAAAATGTGCATACATCTATTGGTTGTATATCCCCTGTAGATTGATAGTGAGAAATTATGTAAAAAAGTCAAAGTCAAATAGAATCATTAACATCACAAAAATGACACCCTTAACTATAGACTTTACCCGGGGGCGGGGGGGCACTTTTATTCAAAGGTGGATATGATGCGTGAACAAGAAAACACGTAAAAAGGGCGTCTTTTTTCCAACAGGCGATGTACGCGTGTACATTGTTTAGGGTGTCAAAAACAGCAAAATATGGAAAAAAAGGGTATGTTTTTCTCTTAACCCTGAAATTGTCATGTTATATCTCATTAAGCAGGGATCAAAATCATCCAAAATATTGTAATCGGAACTTGGGAAGTGAAGCAAAGCAAGATAATAAAGGGTATATTTACGATTCAATGCACTGTGTACTTGTTGAGGGTATCATAAACAGATAAAAATACGTGTGTAGGATATGTAAAAATACGTGTTTAGCTTGTTTTTTTTTTTTTTTTTTTTTTTTTTTTTTTTTTTTTTTTTTTTCTTTGAATACAAGTGCCCCCCCCCCCGGGAGACTTTAGGTTCTAAAATAATATTCTCAAAAACTGCTCATTTTTGCCGAAGCCTGTTATGCTTGCTATGCGGATTCTTTGTATCTTTAATCCTTTCTGAAAATGCCAACTTTTATATCAATTACTTATCCAAGTAAAAAATAATATCTAAAATTCTGCCTCGAGGAAAGCATACAGATTTATACCTGACATGCAGATCATGGCCCAAATGTAACACAAATTTGATGTTTTTTCTAAACTTTCCAACATTTGAGAAATATGGGATATTTTGGCCGATTGAAGAAATGTACCCAATTCCTGACAATTTTTTGGGGACAAAAAATTGAAAAAGGGACTCATCTACATAGGCAGCCATCATGGACATCTGGGTGTTTAGCAAAAATATACTTAGCAACAATGTGCGTAAACTTGGAAAAAAAACAACTGATACATGCTCTAGGCAGAGTGCAAGTGCAAGTTAAAAGTTGCAAGGCCAGAAGCGGAGAGATTTTGCACCAGTACCTTAAGCAGCACTCCGAGCGCAATGGCAGATATAGCACACATTATTGAAGGACATAACTAAGACATGGTCTGAAGAAATGAATACACAAGGGTAAAACAGCATATATATGTACCTATCCCCAAGGCCTCTGGACTGTTTCCAGTTATTTCTTTAGGATGGGCACGAACACGCTTTATTTCGCTGATTACCAATAACACAAACGAACTCGCAGGCGGACGCTGTTTTTGCACCTACCAAGGTCAAAGTTCCATACTAATTAAAATATTACAACTGTGCACTACTAATGTGTTAAATACGTCACACTCGTCATAGCAACTCCGTAGCAACTACGAACATGCTATAGCCCACGCTATTTTGGAAGCCATTTTGGAAATCTGCAAAAAACACTGTGCCTGATCACTGCGACGGTAAACTTTCTGAACAAACCAAATGCCTGACAATGTTCTTGGATATCTAAGGATCATTTTATATTCGAGGGGCGCTTGGCGAAATCAACAAGAAAGTGCATTTTCCATGCCGTAAGTAGTTGTAATGGGCTTGGGCGGTAAACATCTAAGCGTCCACCAGTGAGCTCGCCGATTCAAGATGGACGTCCGACCTCTAGCCTTTTATTACTCCAACTCTGTGCCTATCCCACTTACCATAGATTATGTGTAAAGTTGATGTGACTGGATCACTTGCTCCTTGAGATGAATGGGCTACCAGATTGAAAGGACCTATAAAGTAAAGACAAAGAAAATAATAATCAACATTTAATTTGTTACTGGAATATGTGATGTGATCTGGGAAAACCCGCCACATGTCGCACAGGACAGTTTTGAAAAAATAAAGAAAATACCTTAAAATCTGTTATGTTGTACTTTATTTTTTGTCAGATTGTATAAGGCATATAACTTTTGATATGTGTATCATAGAAGAAAGAAGTAAAAAGTTATGGAAACTTTATATTTCAAACTTTGCAAGATAGTCAAAACTCAAAATATAAATTTTGCACCATGTGGCAGGTTTTCCCAGATCGCATCACATATTATCTACTGAAATAATTATACCCATGAGGTCTATCATTTTTTTAGAATATGTGTATGCACCTTAAAGCTTTTCTTACCATGTCTCCAATCGGTAAATTTCAAAGGGGTAAAAAGGTCCACTTTTTTTGCTGAAATGTGATAAACGGTCCAAAATTTAGATCAACTTTGACAAGAAAGTCCACATTTTGGTTATGAGATGTTCGAAAAGTCTGAAAAAGGGCCATTTTAGGGGGTTAGGTCCACTTTTAACCAAAAAAAGTCCACTTTTTCTAAGTCCCACACGCCCCAAAAATAAATGCTGCGTACAGCCCTATGAATAGCCTATCGATTACAAAATCCATGGAAATATTTTTGATCCACGAAGCCCTTTTTAGTAAAAATGTATTGAGTGACAATCAATGTGATGCAGTAATGTCTAATTTGACAGTACCAAGTGGGCACATGATTATACCCAGTTGGCACAAAAAGTATCCCAGCCTGTTTTTCGATCAGTATTGTGCCAAACTCTGATCATTTTGAAAGTTTAAAGATATACATTTTGTGTCTTGCTCTTTCCTGTAACACCTTCCTTGTAAAAAGTGTTTAAAAATTGCTGAGATAGAATGCCCAAAAGATGCAAAACCCCCAAACCAAAAGTTGCAGTTTTTTGAGTTTTCAATGGGCATTGCAGTGTACTGCGACACGAACATGCTGACCACAATCAATATTGCAAGTAGGCTTTCTTGCTCATTGAGTTATAATCTCTCTGTGTGTAAAATCAATGCACACATATATTGTGTTGTACCACACAGTGACCATTGAAAAATCCAAGAACTGCAACTTTTGGTTTTGGGGTTTTAAGTCTTTAAGGCCTTCTATCTCAGCCATTTTTGCACGCCTTCTTACAAGTGAGGTGTTAAATGAAAGAACAAGCTCTAGGCAATAAAATGTATATTTCGAAAAATCTCAAAATTATCGGACTTTGGCACAATACTGATCGAAAAACATGCTGAGATACTTTTTGTGCCAACAGCATGTAGTGAGATCAGGTTGACTAAATTGTTTAGATGCTTATATATTGTGCAAAAAAAAAAAGAAAGAAATCAAACAAGCTCACTATACCCACTGCACCTTTATCCTGTCGTTACTTTCATGCACCAATCACCCAATATGCTTCAATTGTTTTGATCTTGTGATGATCCCCTCACACAACAGGCAGAGATTGGCAGTAAAATTCACAGCAATTTTTTTCAAACAGTCAGTCTTACAAATCAAACATAACATTAACGTGAAATCTCACCAAGTGGAATGATGCCAAGAGGTACACAACACTTGGCTAATTTTTCCTGGTCTGGTTTGATCTGCAGGCGTGCATCAGATTGCGCCCTCACTAGTAAGCCGTTGGATACTTCAGTTACGATCTTGTCATCTCCAACACATACAATACTGTGAAAGATATTATAACAGAATATAGCAAATGGACAAATAGCTGTAAGTCATAGTCTATCAAAATCGATACTACTTCCGGGTAAATCGGGGAGTCCCAAAGACGATCGGAACATGCACTTTTAAAAACAATAAAGGGTCCCAAAGACAATTGGAACACGTACCTTTAGTTGCAGCAATGGAAGTAAATTCATGTATATTTTCGTATTTTTTTTTTTACTTTCAATTTGCTGAATGTTGATAACCACCCATTTACTTCTACTACTTCTACACCCGTGTGTCCCAAAAAAACGCCACACTTGTGGCGAGGCGCCATAAGTTTTTGAACAAAGCAGTGACTACTTATTCTTTCTTTGTTGTAAGGAGATGGGACTGTTAGCTATATTCCTGAAAAGTTCATAAAGATAAGTCATAGTTTTTAAGATATGACCGCCAACAATCAAGTACCCGCGAACCCAATTTTACCAAAATGAGGACTGGTAACCACAAGCGGCAATGAAGAAAACTTGGCAAATACCATAGGATTTCAATCAATACATTTCATTTGCCCACTGTTTTTTGCAGAACAACTTCTTCTCCTGGGTCAAATGGCTACATTTACATAATTATTATTTACTGATAATAATAAAACAATTTAATTTTAAAATTTATTGGTGATAAAATATGTTTGGAGAAAATATAAAACTATGACTAAGTCATACACAAACTCCACATTACATAAAATGATAAATGCGTTGGGCTGCAACTTGCTTGTTACTGAAAATAATGTCACATTCTCAACTTTATGAAAGTAAAACCTATGTTTTCAACACAAAACTCAACAACAATATCAGCATTTTCATTGTGTCGTTAAAATTTGGGTTAAGATAACTCTTTGTGTGCCATCACAAAATGATGATGAATAACTCTTTGTGTGCCGTCACAAAATGATGAATGATTATTATAGCTCTAATCCAATGCAGTCTTATTTGGACAATACGAAGAGTACATACATTCCTATTTCGATCTTTTAAGTGTGTTAAAATGCATGTTTTTAGCTGTTATTACCAATGGAAACATTCTTATATTAATATTTGTTGCAGCACCTGTCTTTTGAAAAAAAGGGGAAAATGGTTGTTGGACTCAGAGATCGTATTGGGTTGCTGGGCACAAACGGTACTGTGCCTATTTGTAGTTAATAGAGCCTCAATTTGGTTAAAATGGTCCTGCAGGTTACGTGATCTCTGGGGTCATATCTTCAAACATATGCCCCTACCTTATGAACTTTTCATGATATTAGCTAACATCCTCCATCCTAACCGTTACAACAAATAATAGAAATCACGTGTTTTTTTGTTCAAACTGTACGGCAGCTGTGCACCAAGTTTTTGTTGCGTTTTTTTTGGGACAGCACGGTAGAATAAGAAGTTCCAGCCTGCGGCCACGTTGTCCTCCTTCAAATAACGGAGAATTGCCACGTGTGTATCTCACACAACAATTGCAGGCCTCGATTGGTCCTACTTAAAATAATGCTAAATCCGGCTGTGTTTATATAACAGATACACGACAGAGGCTAAAAACATCATAAAAGGGTCTAAAAGTTGCCAAAAGATACTGCCAAGCCAACACACATACGCAACGTAAATAGACTCGCACACATGAAGTAAAACGTAGTAACACACATGCAAAATAAACTAAAAATAAGTCTCAACTTATACGCTGTACGCACAAGCTGTGTATTTATTATCTCATATAGATGAGTTGACATGTGACGTCAACGCCGGGCAACGAACAGAGCACTGCCAGCAGTATGCATGAGCACCTGCAGGGCTTGTGCTTTTAAAATTCGCGCTCAATCAGGCGTGATAACACTATTGAATGCTGTGACTGTATGTGCATTTCTTCGCACCTTTAACATGTCAGTAGACCAGGTGCTAACTTGTGTTTGTAAACATTGATGTCAACTCATCTATAAACATGGGCAATAACTGATGAAATTGCAAGAAGCTTCACTAAAGTGTTTTAAGAATACCTTTATTTTACGCATTATTCCTTACATGTACAAGAAACCTCCCTAACAAAGGTCGATCTATTTTTTAAAAAATACATCGGTCCTCGGACCGCATGCGTTGCCTGTCGTCGCGGTTTGTAATGATAGGCCTCATATGACCATTGACCTTGGCATGTGACATTTGACATCATCAACAAATGAGGGATCCAATGCTGTACCTATGACTCAAGTTTGGTTCCAAATGAACTTCAACTTTTCAATTTAGGTCAATTTTACATTTTTAGCCTATCTTACAACTTGACCTCACATAACCTTTGACCTTGGTATGTGACCTTTGACCTTGGTATGTGACCTTTGACCTTGGTATGTGACCTTAGACCTCATCAGCAAATGAGGGATGCCATGTTGCAGCTATGATTCAAGTTTGTTTTAAATCCATCGAAGACATCAACAACAGAACAGACATCAACAACAGTGGACAAGTGATCCCTATGTGTCTTCCTGCCTTAAGGCAGGAAACACAAAAATCTTCACTAAAATGTTATTGCTGTTTCACCAACAATTTGTGTTTTTTTTTATCAAGGTTATTAATCTGAACTTCACTTCTAATAGAGGCCCCTTTAGGAAAATGTTAGCACCCAGAGTGCATGTTTATTTAAAGGAACAATAGAGTAGATCATTTTGATTTCAAAATATGCCACTCACCCGTCGAATCCTTCATACTTCATTACCTGCACAACCTGCCTGGCATGACCTGGCTGGGCAGATTCTGAAAAACAAAACCAGCATTTGTATTAAATTATCCTGTGGCTTGCTTAATGCCCAGAGGGTGATTGAGTAAATCCCACAATGCACCAGTTTTGGTTAATTTCACAGCAATTGGGCCATCACAAACAAACCTCTCTATTGAAGCCTGTATAGCAGATTTTAGTGAAAAGTCACCCACGCTAGTCACCGATGGCAATTCGCGCATGTGTAGTACATTCGGGTGACTGACCTACAGAACCGAATCTGTGTGTACATTGTACGTGTCATGCAAACCATGCTTGACCGTGCCCACAAACACGGTTCCCTGCATATAATTATGACAGCAATCAATACTCCCATTGCGAGCTATTGCATTTCCCAGTTCAAACTTGGTTCCACTGCTGGAAAATAGCCATGCATATTTGCTATGTCACCTTATTAAAATTATATGTCACCTTGCAATGATGACATTGTGGGTTCAGGAATGATCTAAGTAATACCGACACACAGAGTAGATCTCACTAGTCACATTATATCGCGCATAATCTACCATTATTTAGGAGTACTTTTTCAACCCTCAATTTCCGGGATTGACTCATGGCGCAACGGTACTGACATAAAAACAACACAAACACTGAACAACGGAAAGTCTTATTTAAATTCTGTTTTCAGCTTCCGATAGCCGAGACCATACCGGATTTTCCCATTTGTTGCTAATATAGTTTTTACAACCTGAGGTCTAAAAAAGTCTCTCGAACGTCATGAACACACAATACAGAATTTCAAAATCTCCCCAAGCTGTATGACGTCACCATTCAGTAATGAGAGTAATGAGCGGCGCTCTTCATTTGTAAAATGTATTGAAAGAAGTGTGTACGTGGCCATGTGATCCCACAAAAATCCTATTCCTAACACATAAAAACACTGACTTTACGCTCATTTTACCCCAATAAGGCCTAAAAAAATTGTTTGATTGGCGTAACCCGACCGACCCTATTTTTACCGCCGACCCTAAATATTTTTATTTTTTGTGTGCAAAAAAAAAAAAAAAGTTTAATTTAATGACGTCATACTTCGGTACTCTAAAGGATTGCAGGACATTCAAAATGACAAATAAAAAGATGTGTTACAGAAAAAGTGAAGATGTGCCATTTGTTTTTGTACGGGTGTCATATATTTTGTGTTCTGGTATGTGAAACATTAAAAAAAAAAAAAAAATCCGACCTACCTACCCTATTTTTTTTTTTATGTTACGCCAATCAAACAATTTTTTTTAGGCCTAAAGGTCCGTTCATACTTCACTGCATCTGCAGTGCAGTGCTGCAATGCAGCCTACCAAAATTGTCACTGCAATCACTTGCAGTATTGCAATGCAATGCAGTACTGCAACGAAGTTAAAATTATTTTAACTGGCGATGCAGCAAGATGGGTGCAGTCAGTGTTGCAGTATGCCAAATTTCCGCAAGTTTACTGCAACGTACTGCAACCCGTGACCTGCAGTGACCTGGGTTGACCTGCAGTAAATCGATTAGGAGTGCAGCGGAAGTGACAGAACATTGCAGTAAATTTACTGCACAGCAATGCAGTGCAGTGGAATATGAACGGACCCTAAGCATTAGTACTTATGGAATTTTTAGCATGAATGTATTGTGGTTCTTAAACTTTTGGAACACTTTTTATCACTAAGTATTGGCATGCATTTAGTACAGTACAGTATACATTGTAATGCATTATGGGATTGGTTCAAAACACCCTCTGCTGAATGCCATACACACTGGGATTCCCCCAACAAAAAGTACAACTATATGCCTCCCATGTGGGTGAAGTGGTGTGAACTACATAGTTCCTTTCATATGGAAGGTAAATTATATTTAACCCTAATGCCACATAGGTTTCTAGCCTATCTCTCGGGAGGAGTGAAGGAATGACGGAAGAGGGGAAAAAGTAAAGTCGCAAATTTGGGTCGGACTCGTATGCATGCTTTCAATCGGAATACTTCACTAAAAAGCCGAACTGGATGCAAATTATTCTTATTTTGAAATACAATTTTAAGCATATTAAAAAAAAAACATATTTAAACTGTAAGGTAAATAATTATTTTGTGTGCAAATGTGTTTCTATTTTTCTCACTTTTTGCTTTAGACAGTCAGGTCCACAATTGCTTGTGACATATTTTGCAAACTTATTTTTTTAAACAATGTTTGATCCTCAAAAACACCATTCATTCAATGAAAACACCACAAGCTAGTATTATCAGAAAGACAGAATTCCAAACAAATATTTTCACTTTCGGAACATCATTAACTTATAGCATTTTCGACGGGGAGCAGAAAATGCTAGTTTATTTTGGGCCAACTTTGGAAACGTTTAGCAGTGTAACTTTGGATACTTTTTATTCAAATGGATGTCATGGCAAAAATATTGGACTACATATGTAAATGAAGTATCAAAATGCTAAAACATACTTGAGCTTCTTTTTGCTATTCAGTCTAAAAATTAGATGCACAGATTTTAACATCTGGTCTTCCAAAAATACATCGTTCCCAGGAACGCTTGTGTTGCCTGCCATTGCGGTTTGGCAACTCGAGTCAAAGGTCACATAGGGGTCATCAACGGTCAATCTGTGTACATCCACCAGTGGTTCCTTTTGAGTAACTTTGGTGGCCATAGAATCTTTATGTGCCAAAGAAATGTTGTTTTATAGATTTTGACAAAATGGGGTCAAATTTCACATAGGGGGTCATCAAAGCTAACTTTGTTAAGGGTGCACACCACTATTACGCCTCCCATAGACTTCGTATAGAAATTTCATGCTCTGTCTTGGGCTGTATTTTGAGTTACCTTGCGTTTCAGAAAATGAGAGTTGCACAGTTTGTTCGCAAGACTTTCTTTTATAACATTCCAAAATTGATAAATTTTGCAATATTTAGCGATTACTCAGAGGGTAGTAATTTCACTACTCAAATTTTCACCTGAAACCCGGAAATGCATGTGTGTTAATCCACCAGTAAAAAGCAAAATAATCTTAAATCAACACATTTTCTTTCAGGAATATCATGCACACTTTCCAAAAAAATCAGTAGAGACTAAATTTATGCAACAAGGCGGTTCTCGAACCACAAGTCTCGCCTGCTTTCGCGCATATATAGCTTTAAAACAAAGAGCAGCAGACCAGATTGCAATTGTATGAATAGAGGGTGTTCCCAAAAAAGTTGTGCAAGCAGATACAGTGGAGGATTGCAGATATCCCCCTCCCCAACACCCCACCCCCTCCTTAATACCCCGCAACACCTACCTCCCCAACATCCCACAACACGACTTTTATTTTTTGTGTTCAGAAACAAACAAAAGTTAATTTAATGACGTAAGAACTTCGTTAACGCTAAAGGATGGCAGGACATTCCAATGAAAATAAAAAGATGTGTTTAGGCAGAAAAAGTGAAGATGGTGGCCTTTTGTTTTTTGTACGTGTGTCATAATATTTTGTGTTCTGGTATGTTGAAACCTTAAACAAAAAAAAAAAAAATCCGCCCTACCTACCTAATTTTTTTTTTTCTATGTTACGCCAATCAAACACTTTTTTTTTAGGCCTAAACGGTCCGTTCATAATTCACTGCATTGCAGTGCAGTGCTGCAATGCACACGCCTACGCAAAATTGTCACTGCCAATCACTTGCAGGATTGCAATGCATGCGTACTGCAACAAAGTTCAAATATTTTAACTGGCGATGCAGCAGATGGTGCAGTCGTGTTGCAGTATGCCAAATTTTCCGCAAGTTTACTGCAAAGTACTGCAAAGTACTGCAAAGTACTGCAACCTGTAACCTGCAGTGACCTGGTTGACCTGCAGTAAATCAGATTAGGAGTGCAGCGGAAGTGACAGAACAGTGCACGTACATTTTACTGCAACGCCATGCATTGCAGTGGGCATATGCACGGACCCTAAGCATTAGTACTTATGGAATGTTTAGCATGATTATTGTGGTTCTTAAACTTTTGGAAACTTTTTATCACGAAGTAATTGCATGTCATTTTTAAGTACATACAGTATCATTGTATGCATTATGGGATTTGCTTTTCAAACATCCCCCTGCTGAATGCCCTACCACTGGTCCCCCCCCAAAAGTAAACTAGATGCCTCCCATGTGGGTGAAGTGTGTGAACTACATAGTTCCTTTCATATGGAAGGTAAATTATAGTTAACCCTAATGCCACTAGTGTTTTCTAGCCTATCTCTCGGGAGGAGTGAAGGAATAACAGGACGAGGGGGAAAAGTAAGTCCAAAATTTGGGCTTGGGTCGGACTCTTATGCAGCTTTCAATCGGAATACTTCACTAAAAAGCCGAACTGGATGCAAATTATTCTTACTTTGAAATTACATTTTAAGCATATTAAAAAAAAAATTTAAACTGTAATTAATAATATTTTTGTGTGCAAATAAAACAAAAGGAATGGGGAACAGAGGAAGCAAACCGTGTTTGCTCTTTTTTCCGCATTTTGCTTAGACATCCAGGTCCACAATTGCTTTGTGAATATTTTGCAAACTTTTTTGTTTAAAACAAGTTTGATCCTCAAAACCCCATTCATTCAATAAATCACGACAAGCTAGTTTATCCGAAGCATATTCCAAACACAATATGTTCAACTTTCGGAACATCATTAACTTATAGCATTTTCCGACAGGGACATAAAATGCTAGTTTAAATTTGGCCAACTTGGAAACGTTTAGCATTGGTACCTTGGGATACTTTTTATTCCAATGGATTTCATGGCAAAAATATTGACACCATGTAATGAAGTTCAAAAATGCTAAAACATACTGGGCTCTTTTTGCTATTCAGTCTAAAAATTAGATGCACATATTTTAACATCTGGTCTTCCCAAAAAATACATCGTTCCCATGAACGCTGTGTTTGCCATGCCATTGCGTGGGCACTCGAGTCAAGGTCACATAGGGTCATCAACGGTCAATCTGTGTACATCCACCATTGTTATTTCCGTTTGAGTAAACTTGTGGCCATAGAACTTTATTGGCCAAGAAATGTTGGGTTTTATAGATTTTGACAAAATGGGGTCAAATCACATATGGGGGTCACATAGCTAATTGTTAAGGGTGGCACACCACTATTAACGCTTCCCATATACTTCTGTATAGAAATTTCTGTCTGTCTTGGGCTGTATCTCGAGTTAACTTGCGTTTCAGAAAATGAGAGTTGAACAGTTTGTTCGCAGACATTTTCTTTTATAACATAACATTCCAAATTTTGCAATCTTTAGCGATTACTCAGAGGGTAGTAATTTCACCACTCAATTTTTTCACCTGAAACCGGGAAATGCTGGTGTGTTAATCACGCCAGTTAAAAGCAAAATAATCTTAATTATAACACACCTGTTTCTATCAGAATATCATGCCACTTTCCCAAAAAATCAGAGAGACTAAATTTATGCAACAATAGGCGTTCTTCGAACCACAAGTCTCGCCTGCTTTGCGCATTATACTTTTAAAACAAAGACAGCAGACCCAGATTGGCAATTGTATGATAAGGGTGTTCCCAAAACGTTGTGCAAGCAATACGTGGAGGTTGCAGATATCCCCCTCCCCAACACCCCCCCCATACCTTAATACCCGCAACAGCCCGACCTCCCCAACATCCACAACACGACACCCCTCCCCAACATCCCACAAGACGACACCGAAACACCCTTCAACACCCCCACCCCACCCCCAACATCCAGCAACCCCCTACCACCCCAACATCCAGCACCCCCTCCCTAACATCCCGCCACCCCAAACCCCCAACACCCCACCCCCACACCGCCACCCTCTCCCCAAGCAACCCCATCCCCTCCAACACCCACAACAACCCCACTCCCCCTTCCCCAGCACCCCTCACACCCCACCCCCCTCCCCCTCGCCCAACACCCCGCAACCACCCCATCCCCCCTTCCACACCACAGCACACACCCTACCCCCCCGCCTCCCCACCACCCTTCCACACTCATCCCCCTCCCCTACACCCCCCCACCCTCCTCCCCACACCCTCAACCTCACCTCCCACCCCTACGCCCGTCACCCCGCAACAAATAGCGAGAAGCCCCAACACCCTCCCCGCAACACCCCACCCCCTCCCCAACACCCCGCAATCAGGTAATAATTTTGGTCCGCTGTGTGCAAATCATCTTGAATTTCCCCAAACAAATTTTGTGGGGATCATCTACTTCGCTACTGTGCTAAGTTCTAAAGTTTCGAATCACATTGATTCTGCAAATCAGTTTGCGAGAATCTTTGCGAGAATCGTTCTCGGATTCTTGTCGAAATTCTAACCCTGCCCTGCGCAACACCCCCCCACCCTCCTCCCCAACACCCCCGCAACACCCCATCCCCTACCCAACCCCTGCAACACCCCACCCCACCCCCTCCCCAACCCCCCCACACCTCATCCCCCTTGTCCCACATACCCCCTCAACACCAACCCACCCTCCCCAACACCTGCAACCCCCCCACCCCTCCCCTACACACCCCCCTCCTCCTACCCCACAAACAACCAACACCCGCCGCACGCCCCACCCCCACCTCACCAACACCACCCTCAACACCCCACCCCTCCCCAACACGCCCACCCCGCAACACACATCCCCCTAACCGCAACACCGCACCCCTTAACACCCCCCCACCACCTACTCCCCACCCAAAACACCGGGAACCCTCCACACACAACATCCCCTCCCCCCAACACAACACCCCTCAACGCCCATCCCCTCCCCCAGCACCCCTCAAACACCCCACCCCATCCCCAACACCCTTCCACACCCCACCCCTCCAACACCTGCAACACCTCTCACCGCCCCGATCCCAACACCCCGCCCAAAAGCACCCCACCACCATCCCCACACCCCTCAACCCCACCCCGCCCCTCCCCAACACCCTCAACAACCTAACCCCCTCCTCAACACCCACATCCCTACCCCACACCCCGCAACACCCCACCCCCCTCCCCAACACCCCAAACACCCCCCCCCCTCCCCAACACCCCACCCTACCCAACAACCCCACCCCCTACCCACACCCTGCAACACACCCACCATCCTCCCAACACCCTTCAACACGCCCCCCCCAATGCAACACCCCCTCCCCAGCCTCCTCCCCCTCCCCACACTCCTCCCCCTCCCCAACACTGCCTCCCCCTCCACAACACCCATCCTTCCTTCCGGCCAACACCTCTCCCTCTCACCACGACCTACCCCTGTCTCCCAAAATTGTTGCATATCCGAATGTACTGTTCAGCGATAGAGCAATTACGCATATTTACAATTGCATCACAAACGGCCCTTTTATTGGCCCACAATGGCACTTTTGACCCTAACTATGATTCCCACCACTAATGTATCGGCTACTATTCTTTCATTAGCAAAGGATTTTTTGCCTATATAACGATGTACCCCGTTTTCACAGCGATCAAGACCTTATTTATATTTAATATAGCTCAGTTGCGCATACCTAAGCCGAAATATCACATACTTCAAAGGGCAAAAAAATGCACACCAATACCGTCTTTCATCATCATGCACTGAAGGAATTTGTGTATCAATTACCGTTTCAAAAATAGCAATGAGCGGCAGATGTATGCATATTTATTAGTTCATTTGCAATACCTAATTAAACCCAAAATAAGCCCAAAATCGAATCAGTGTTGAGAACTCTTCAACCCGCTTCCTAACACAAGTTACATCATTATATCTGCCTTATAACTGAAGTCACGACTAACTTATACACAGCTTTTTTTTCTTAAATTAGGCAAATTAGACAATTAATTAGCAAATTTTACACCCAAAAATGCCACTTTGACGCCCCAATTATGATGTCACCCAAAAGATGCATTGCATAGTAGTCTCATTTCATGAATCGAAGGATTTTCCCCTATACAATGTACGGTTTCAGAGATACAGTAATTATGCATCTTTAATAATTAGCTCATTTGCAATACCTAAGGCGCATGTATCACACACTTTCAAAATGCAAAAAGAGGCACACCATGATAGGCTTTCAATGTCAGTGGATGAATTTTCCGTATCCAATGTACCGTTTCAAATTATAGCATTCGCGATTTTTTTGCATATTAATTAGCTCATTTTGCATGTATACTTAATTTGCCCCCGAAATATGCCCGAAATCTAATTCATTTTCGAGAACTCTCCAGCCCCGCTCCCTTCCACCAAGTTAATCATCATACCGCCTTAACGGACTCCAGAAAACTTGTACACAAGCCTTGCGCGAAATTTTCGTTAATTTAATGCAAATTAACAATTGCATTTTTTACAACCCAAATGGCCCGTTTGACCCAATTATATTCACCCAAAAGATGCCATGGCATCAGTATTCTTTTCCTGAAGCCGAAGGATTTTCCCTATACAATGTACGGCTGTCAGAGATACAGTTAATATGCCTATTTTAAAGTAGCTCATTTGCATACCTAAGCCGCCTGTATTCACCACTTTCAAATTGCAAAACGATGTTGACACCATGATAGGCCTTTCATGCAGTGAAGGACTTTTTCCGTATCCCAATGTACCGTTTCAATTATAAAGCATTAACGCTGATTTTTGCATATTAATATAGCTCATTTGCATGTATACTTAAATTTGGCCCGAAATATGCCCTAAATCTAATCAGTTTCGAGAACTTCTCCATCCCGCTCCCTTCCATCAAGTTTCCATCATCACCATACGCCTTACGGAACTCCTAAAACTTGTACACAGCCTTGCGGAAAATTTTTCGTTAATGTGCAACTTAGATACTTAATAAGCATATTTACGCCCAAAATCTAATCAGGCTCGAACTTCGTGGACCCGCTTCTTTTCCACCAAGTTACAATCATCTTAGCCCGTACGGAACTCCAGATAAAATCGTACACAAGCGTGCAACATGACGCCCGCGCAGACACCATGACAGACAGACGACGGATGGACAGACGGCTGACGGACGGAGGACAGACGACACCGACATACATAAAAGTGATTACTAAGTCTCTGCCGAACAAAGTTCAGGCGAGACAAAAAATGTGCCAAATAGTATCAATACTCAGAATTTTCCTCGTGAAGTAACAGCTAATATGTGCTGTGATAACGTTTTGCCGAAGTGGCCGCCAGGGTCATTAGTCTGGGGGGGTGTTATCCTTGAACACCACATACGGCCTTGGGGCAGTGGTTCTTCTGACCAAGTATGAAGTTATCAATGCGTATGTGATGGCCAACCGTTGCCTAAACCTGGTATTACGGCCAAGCTCACGAACACCAACAGCAGACAAGAAAAACCACCAGGAGACCAGACCCTACACCGACAATGAGTGGGTGGCGTTGGAATTCCCAGCCCCCACCGCCGGCACATCAGAAAAGGCTATCCCTATGTCTTCCTGCTAAAGTTCGGCGACAACAACAACGGGATTACCCTTTTAGAAGGGCGTAGTTGTAATAAGTCAATAATTCATATTCTGAATTGCTTTACATTCCCTTACCAACACATCAAACCCTACTTGCCAGCTGAGCAGAGGGGGACTTCTTTGTTAAAACACACGCATTTTGCATTTTTCCGTTCTCACATCCTGTGTCCCACAAAGATCCTCATCGCTTGGGGCTTTCCATGTGTAACCTACATAAATATAAACCAAAACAACAATCACACGTTTTTTATACTCTTGATAATGGTGCACAGACTTTGCTTCCTGCTTTTTATATTTCTTTAAAAATAGGGTAAATGAGAAGCACAAATTTCGCTGGCATTTTCATTTCAGGGTGTGAAAGCAACCCCTCCAATCCAGCTTGTCTTATGTCTGAGAAGAAGACTTTTTTATTCATTTTTATAACATTCGGCATCATACCAGCAGACCCCAATATTGCTATGAAGCATTCATTTTCAAGGGATTGCTATGGCAAGAATTTCTTAATCAAATAATCGTATCTACTGGTATATTACTACAACAACATATAATTTTTTAATTCAAGATTATACTCTTTTTTCATTCACTCTGCATGTCTTGACGACACTTTCCGAGCTACAGATTTTACTGCATTAATGAAGTGCCACAAAAAAACCGTGTGTTAGAGAGATGTGTGGTGTGTGTGTGAGTTATTTCTTCTGACATAATTCCCCCACCACAAGGGTGCAACAGTCTCATTTATTATTGGCACAACAAGAATAAAATAAAAATTAATGAATCTTGACATAGTTTTGACAACCTTATTGGATTACAGCTATTCATTAGTTACATCCTCGCCCAAATATGATGTTTTTTAATAAAATGTCGTTTTATATTTATGTGAAAGAATGGACATACAGAGCGCACTTAGTGTCCACTCAATCTATACGGTATGACCTGGACAAATTGCTACAGAATGTTTTCCTGCTTGCTGTAATTTGTTGTGCAAACCCTCCCAAACAACCTATCCACCAAAGGTAGAAAAAACGAAAGCATGGCGAAGACCATGCCAATTTGCATAAATCCTATGTACCATTTTTTGCTATATTTGTTATTCTACAATTAGCAGGCAGCAGTTGTCAGCTCTGCGATAATTTGGCCAACTTTGATTTTTCACTTTCATTTTTCAAGGACATCACAAGGAATCGTTTTCACTTGTTGCCAAATTTCAAGTGTTCCAGTATTTCGTCACCTGGGGCGCTTTTTTTCAAAATGGCCGCCAAAATCATACGGAATTCAAAGCCGTAGTGGTTTACCCAAACACCATCTAATGGGTTAGGTTTCCTTTCTCTGCGTTATTTTGGCCAGGTGACCGTTACAACTGTTTTTAAAAACCAACAGTGTTGTTCTGGAAATGATAGCGTGCGTTTTTTTTCAAATGGCCGCCAAAATCCCATAGATCATTCATTAAAAGTGTATATAGTTTACCAAAAACTTCTTATAGGGTCGGGTTTCTGGCTAATTTGGCCCAGGTGATCTCTAGAAATTGTTTTCAAAAAAAAACAGTGGATTGTTCAGGAATAATTGTGTGGGTTGTTTTTTCCAAAATGGCTGCCAAATCATAGAAACTTTATATTAAACTTTCCTAAACATGTACAAGTAATTCGGAATTAAGTTTAATTAAAAATATTTTTCTATATTATTTAAGCCTACATGATTTTCTATACTATTATAGGACCAAAAGTGCTATTCTTTACATGACTTGGAGGGTGCTTTTTTCTTCCCAAGATGCATGGCTAACAATAATTAGAAATTACAACCAGAAAAACTATTAAAAAGACATTATTATGTGGACTTGAGTTTTCGAGATCTTTACCTGTGGTAGTGGAATGTTTAAAGATGTTTTTTACAATCAAACAATACGTTTACACTTATCTATTAACCCTCCAGATTTGTTGAGTAGAGCACACTTTGGTATCTGCTCACAAGGTGCAACGAGAGATTTTGAGGCACCCCAATATTGTTCATAATAGTAATTTCTATAGATTCGACACTAAATAAGATTTCTTGCCTTGTATTCTATACAGAAATGTCCTAAATGAGAGAAAACGGGCGATTTGGAATTTGCTTGTAGTTCCAATGTCAAACATGGCTGAATTTTGTATTTGCTCTATACGAAATTTAAAAATGCAAAATTTTGTACCAAAGAATCATTTCGTTTTCCTCGACTTTAATTCTTTCAGATGGGATATTTTTGATGGAAAGCTTTACATCAGAGCAAAATCATACTTTCTGCATTTTTAAGGACACCTAATATGTGAATCTCTCGTTGCACCACACCTTTACCCTTGTTGGAACTGATTAATGGTTTCATTTCTTCTATGGCACACTAATACTATGTTCACAACCCAATTCACAAATACAGAGGTCCACGTTTTACTGGATATTTGTGATAACAATTTTACAATTTTAGAGAACCGTTGACAAGGAAGTGAACCTTTTGCTGAAAAGAGTTCCAAAGTCAAAAAAAGGCCTTTTTAGAGGGAGTTGGGTCACTTTTTTGAAGGATCTCCCCAATAATACTGCACGCATCCCTGAAGATAGCACAATACATGATCACATGATTGGGACAGTTAAGGGTTTGTTAAAGGTATTACTTTTGTAGCTTTGGGGGGAGGGGTTAACTTTCGTACCAGTAGCGCTGACTTTGTATATACTTTGTCGTAACAGGCTAATTATAAGGTTCATATGGAGGAATTTTTTCATTTTATCACTTAATGTCAGGTATTATTGTAATCAAGACAACATTGATGCATTTATCAATATGCTTGCAACTCAGACATGAACAATGTTTGAGTGCTCATTTTTTTTGTGGGTGATACCAATGAAACATATCGCGCAATTGCATATGAATATGCAACAAGTCCCCGTCACCGCCCCGTTTTAGAAGTTTTTTTTTTTTTTTCTAATATAGATCCCTCATAATGCCATGGTAATGAGGAAAACTGGTACTGTTATACTCTCGCAAAGTATGACGTCATATCTTGCCTTGTCCCTTTACAGTTCACCACAACACCATGTGATTTCTAGCTGTTTCCAAGTCTGAAAGCTGAACCTTTCAGGACTTCGTGATATGCCTCCGCCGCAAGCGCTATCGAAGGTGCCATTCTCATTCCCTGAGAGGGATACATAAAACCAAACTTTTGCAGCACCTTTAGAGCGCGGCTTCTTAGCCCCTCTTTGTTAGAGTGGACATTTAGGGTTGACATCCATTTACAAGAAAGCTCTCCCCTCTACACTTATGCTATTTGTATACGTCAACATCTTTAAAGATAATATTCCTTAAATAATCTTGAAAATTATCCTATTAGGTAGGGTTTTGGTCAATATTTTTTTGTGAATTTGGCAGTCATTTAGAAAAGTGCCCCATTCAAAGTCGTGAATGACAACCGTTTATATGAAAACATTTCTAAAGACCCCTTGGCTCAAATCATCGAAAACCTAACTTAGTATGATAATGTTTTTCGTAAACATTAAATGTTTTTTAACTAATTTTCTATGATTCGGTGGCCATTTTGGAAACAAAACCACCATCAATCATTCCTGAACACACTGTTTTTATTAAAACATTCAGAGTTCACTTGGGCAAAATTATCCAGAAACCCGACCCTATTTAGAATGGCATTTGTGTACAACAATATGCTTAATTAAAGAGTTTTCTTGAATTTTGGCGGCCTTTTGAAAAAAGCCCCTCCATCAATTCCTGAACAACACTGTTTTTTGGTTTTACAAAATCATTTCTAGCGTCACTTGACCAAAATTATCCAAAACTTGAGCCTAGTTCGAATGGTCTTGTGGTAAACAAGGCGGTTCTCTCAAACACAAGTCTCGCCTGCTTTCGCGTATCGCTGTAAGACCAGAGCAAGCACACCAGATTGAACTTGTACAAGCAGTACAGTGCGATTGCATGTATCCCCCCTCCATCATCCCCCCATCCCCAATACCGACAACACCCCACCCTATGCAAACACCCCACCCCGCCCAACACCCCGCAACACCCACGCTCCCCCCCCAACACCTTTGCAACCCCCCACCCCTTCCGCACACCCCCCAAAACCAACTCCCTCCCACAACACCCGCGCACACCCCACACTCACCAACACCCGCAAACAACACACAGCTCCCCAACACCCGCACACCCCCCAAACCCCCTCCCCCAACACCAACACCTCAACACCCCACTCCCCTCCCCCCACCCCAAAACAACCCTGCAATACCCACCACCCTCCCCACCTCCGCAACACCCCCACACCCGCAACACCCCACCCCCGTCCGCAACACCCGCAACACCCCACGCGCCTCCCCCCACCACGCAACACAACAACCCGCAACCCCCACCCCCCTCCCAACACCCTTCAACACCCCAATCCCCCCAACTACCCCACCCCTCCCCAACACCCCTCAACACCCCAACCCCTCCCCAACCCCTCCCACTCCCTCGCCCAACACCCTCCACCGCCACCCCCTCCCCCAACACCACAACACCCCACCCTCCCCCCCCCGACCCCTCAACACACTCTTCCAACAACCCTCCCCACCCCCCAAGCCCTCTCCAACACATCTCAACACCTACCCCCTCTCCCAACCCCCGTGCGCCAACACCACCTCACACCAACAAACCACCCCCCTCCCACACACCACGCTCAACCCCCACCCCTTCCCCCACGCACCACCGCAAACAACCCCACCCCACGCCTTCCCCAACAGAACCCCGCACCAGCCCCCACCCCCTCCCTCAACACCCCTCATAACCACCCCCCTTCCTCTCACCCGACCCCGTCTAACACCCTACCTACCCCGCCCTCCCCAAACCACCTCACATACCCCACCCCTCCGTAACCCCCTCAACATCCCTAATCCCCACCCTCTCTCCCCACACCCCGTCAACAACCCCACCCCCTCCCAACCCACCGCAAGACACCCCACCCTCCCACACCCCGCAACACCCCTCCCAAACACCCGCACACACCTGCAACCCCTCCCCCTCCCCTCACCCCCTCTCCCCAACACCCCCCTCAACACCCCACCGCCCCCCCATCCCCCACACACCTCCCAAAAAACAACACCCCACAAAACAACACCCCACCCACTCCCCAACACCCACCCCCTCCCTCAACACCCTGCCACACCCACCCCGCCTCCCCACACACGCAATAAACCCCACCACCCTCCCAACATCACAACTGCCCGCAACATCCCACAACACCCACCCCCTCTCCACCACCCCACCCCCTCCCCAACACCCAGCCCCCTCCCCAACACCTAAACCCCCCCGCAACACCCTCCCCACCCCACGCAACACCCCACTCCAAACCCACCCGCAACAACCCAACCCCCTCCCAACACCACACCACCTGTCAACAACCCACCCCCTCCCCAACCCCGCACCAACCCCCCCGCCCCAAACCCCTCCCCAACACCACCTCAACAACCCAACCCCCCCATTCACACTCAACCACCCCCCCCCCTTCCCAACCACGCAACGACCCTAACCCCTCCCCAACCCCCTCAACATCACCCTCCCCACACCTCCGCAACACCTCCTAACCACCCTCCCAACACCACCTCACAACCCCACCCCCATCCCCAACACCCTGCAAACCCCCACCCCCTCCCCCACCCCCCCCCCCTCCCCAACAAAACCTCAACCCCCCTCCCTACACATCCGCAAACACCCCCCCCCCTCCCAACACCCCCACCAACCCCCAACCCCTCCCACACCACCTCAACAACCCAACCCCTCCCCAACACCCCTCATACACCCCCCCCTCCTTCCCCAACAACACCCCTCAACACCCACCCCCTCCCCAACCCCTTCAACACCCACCCCCCCATCCCGCACACATACCGCAACACCCCACCCCTCCGCAACGCCCCTCCCCAACACCCCCAATACCCCAGCCCCCTTCCCACTCCCGCAACACCCCACCCCCTCCCCCAACACACCGTCAACACCCCACCCCCTCCCCAGCACACTTTCACACGCCCCCGACCCCTCCCCACCACCCTGCAACACCCCACCCCTCCCCCACAACCCTCCAAGCCCCCACCCCCTCCCAAAAACCCCTCCCCAACCACCACCACAACCCAACCCCTCCCCAACCCCCCTCAACAACAACACCCCCCCCCTCCCCCCTAAAAAAACCAGAAACAGGCCTCAAACAAACACCCTCCCCGACGCTCCGCCATACCACCTCCTCACCACACCACCAACCACCTGCAACAATGCCAGCCCCGCTCCCCCAACACCCACAACACCCCCTCCCCCGTCCCCAACACAAACACACCTCAAACACCCCCCCCTCTCCAAACTCCCCTCAACACCCCCCAACACCCCATAACCCCCTCCCATCACCCCTCAACCCCACCCCACCTCCTTCCCACACCGAGCCCCGCCACTCCCCACCGCCCTCCCCAACACCCCCAATCCCTCCTCCCTCCCAACTCCCCTCACCACGACACCCCCCTCCCCATCCCCTCTCACACCCCCCCAACCCCTCCCCCAACACCGTTCACCGCCTCCCCTTCCTCACATCCACAGCCCTACCCTCCTCTACCTCCACCGTCCCTCCCCAACACCCATCCCCCTCCCCCACACCACCGCCGCCCTCCCCAACACCCAAACCCCCTCCCCAATGCCCCACACCAACCCTATACCCCCCCCTCCCCAACAACCCACAATATCCCCTCCCCAACGACCCGCCCATCTCCCCTCCCCAACACTCCACCCCCTCCCCACAGCCCCATCCCCCTCCCCCACGCAATCCCCCTCCCCCTCCCCAACCCCCATCGCCCCTTCCCCACAGCACCCATCCCCTCCCCAAAACCCCATCCCCCTCCCCAACACCCAGCCCCCTCCCCAACACCCCCCCACCCCCTTCCCCACACCCCAACCCACTCCCAACACCCAGCCCCACCTCCCCAACACCCCAGCCCCCTCCCCAACACCCAGCTCCCTCCCAACACCCAGCTCCCTCCCCAACCCCCACCGCCCTCCCCAGCACGCACACCACCCAACCACACCCCTCTACCACCCTACACCACCACTACCGCCCACCCTTCCCACACCACCCACCCTCAACACACCCAACCCCTTCCCACAACACCCACCCCATCCTCCAACCCCCCACCTGCTCACATGTAACACAGAATATTGCATATCCATGTACTGTTTCAGCTATACATCAACTGCGCATATTTAATTAGGTCATTGTAACACAAAATGCACTTGAATTGGCCCACATGCACTTTGACCTATTATATTCACACAAAATAATGCAGACTATCTTTTCATGTGGTGACGAAATCCTTTTGATTCATGTGTAGTATTTCACACTGACCAGTTGACACACAAACCTGATAATTGGTTGAAATGGACCAAGCATTTAGCTTAGTTGCAAATTTTAAAATATCAAAGAATGCCCATTTAAGTGGGCCGACAGGCCTGTTGACCACAATTATGATTCACCCAAAAGATGTTACAATATAGTAGTCTCATTTAGCGAAGGAATTTTGCATATCCACTGTACCATTTAGCGATACAGCAATAACTCTATTTAATTAGATCAATTGCCACAACAATGCCCCTTAATTGATCCCTGCACTTGCATTTGACCGCAATTGTGATTCATACAAAATTACGGCATAGAAGTCTCATGTAGCGAAGGAATTTTGGCATATCCAATGTAAATTTCAGTGATACAGCATTATGCATATTTATTAATCAATTTGTATCAAAAATGCCCCGTTAATCCGGCCCAATGCACTTGACCCAATTATGATGACCCAAAAGATCAAATGCATGGCATAGTACTCTTTCATGCAGCGAAGGACTGTTGCCTATCCGATGTACGGTATCATATGAGTCACAGTAATTACGCATATGTAATAATTAGCTCATTGCATACCTAAGCCCGCATGTATCAACCAAGAAACTTTCAAATTGCCAAAAGATGCGCACCTGAGAGTCTTTCATGCAGTGAAAGGAATTTCTGTTCAATGTACCTTTTCAAAATTTATCGCAATTACGCTGTTTTTTTGCATATTAATTAGCTTCATTTGCATACTTAATTTGCACGAAGATACGCCCTAAATCTAATCGTTCGAGAACTTCTCCAGCTCGCTCCCATCCACCACGTTACATCACTATACGCCTTACTGAACTCAGAAAACTTTTACACAAGCCTTGCGGTAAATTTTCGTTCATTATGCAATAGATACTTAATTTTGCCTATTTTACGCCCAAACTCTACTCAGGTCGAGAACCTCGTGGCCCCCGTTCTTTCTTTTCCACCCAAGTTACAAATCATCATAGCCCTTACTGAACTCCAGATAATCGTACACAAGCCCGTAGATCGGACGTCAAGCAAACAGATAGCATGACAGACAACAGACAGACGACACAACAGACGACAACAACAACGGGACAGACGGACAGACATACCACAGACACATACAGCCAGACAGACCAGAAAGTGATTAACTCAGTCTTCTCTCTGCGAACAAAGTTCCGGCGAGACAAAATACGCTTTATTCGATTATTAGATTTGGCGCCATTTTGAAAAAGTCCGGCCCCCAGGTGACGAAATACGACACTGGGAATTCGGCAACAATTGAAAGCTATTTGCTTGTGATGTCCCTTGAACCCATGAAAGTGCAAAAGTTCAAAGTTGGCAAAATTAATCGCAGTAGTGATAAGATAGTGACATCTGCTGCCTGACAACATATTACAAGGGGACGACCCAACTTAAGTACCTGAAGTTTTCATCTTGATAGAATGGTCTTCACCCCTACACTGCAGAGTCTTTGGGTCTGCTATTTCAAACCCGTTTTTCATGTGAGAGCTAAAAACAGGAATTTTCTTAGCCCATGTGTACAATTAATATCGATTACCAAAATGTGGGTACATTTTCGCTTATAACTCACAAATTAACTCACAACCAAACACAAATATCCTTTAGCCCCTAGATTTCACAAGGGTAAATGAGAAACTAGTACTTTTTCTTCAAATACCACCACTGTTGAACCACTTCCGTAAAACTTGGAGTATAGGGACGCTGCTATTAGCAATCAGGCACATGAGGGACGGTCCCTTTAACCTCTTGAGTCCTTCTCTTGCTATCCAAGATAGGACCAACAATTATCCATTTTTTAAAAGACTTTGAACACCCAAATTCAAATTTTCGCAGCCTACGTTTTTAACAATTTTATAATTTCAATTCATTATTTCATGGCAGCATTTTTAATTTCCAATGGCAATTTGAACTCTGGAAAGAGGCACTTCCCTATTTTACATTCAGGTTTTAACATCATTAGCCCCCCTTCTGTAGATTCATACTGGAATGACCTCATTTTTATCTCATCATTGTGTACCGAAATGACCACAGAAACCCCGTTATTTTGGGGTATACATTTTAATCGAAGGACCCGGGAAGGACCCCTATGTTTTTACCTGGCCGATGCCATATACCCCATCACTGTCGCTAGGACCAATGTGTTGGAATACATACTTCTCTGATAATATTTGCTAATAAGATCCTCCCCATACCCGATTGCAGTCAACAAATCTCTAGAATACAATTAATTTGGCGGGAAATTTGCGGCCTCTTGAATAATGAATTCTCACTTTCCACTTTTACATCTCAATTGCCAAGTGCTACACACCTTGCAGGCCTAGCCATGCAAACTGTTCAAAAGATACAACAGAAAAATGGAAATCTCCCTACCCATGCATTTTATGAGATTATACATTTGTCGATATATGGGCGTAATACTCAGGTAAGATAAATGCTAATTACTGTCTTCCAGGCTCCTTTTTTTCTAACTTTTTTGATATGCTGGTTGGGAGATCTTTTACTGCTAGTTACAGCACGAACCGTTTGTAGCAAGCAATTTGTTCCCGGTGTCCCTAGTATTCTTTCATCTAGGATTGAGTGGCAAAACTAACTTGAACATACTTATCATGATGCTTGTAGGCCTATTGGCAGGTTTCTGCATTGATTTGCCAATTTTTTTTTTATCAGTTTGCCAAAATTGGGTTGTTGCCACTGCTCTAGAGTGTTCCAAAAAATAACAAATGCATGGGGGCAAAAGGTTATGGATGGTCATGTTTTTAAGTTGGGACCCAATGTGTTGAATGTCATTTTTTAAGGCAAACTACATGATTTTACAGGTTTGAATGTATAACGTTTAACCTGTCGAGTTACCTATATCAGTATATATTCTACAGATTTCAAAAATACAATTGCTTCATCATACAGGGCAACTCATAAATATACAGGGTTAACAAAGCAAATAAAACAGGTATTCAGTTTATGGATGTCACCCCCTAAACATACATTGATGATCAATATGTTTGGCACTTGTTTAATATAATTAACAAATTGCCCACCAAGCCATGTACAACTTTTATCGAAAAATATTCCATTCACAGATCAGGGTTGTCCAAAATTAATGCAAGATTTCTTCTATTCTCCCCATATATCTGGGTACTGAATAGACATATTTTTCATGATTGAGATGTTAGACTAGACGTAAAATCGCAAGCATCCAATTATGAAAGTTAGCAGAGAATCGCAAAGCGTATTTCGTGACAAATGGACCTTTTTGGATCAAAATTGTTGGAGCATGAGGGCGCTTTTCAGATTTGTCGCAAACATTTGTTTTCTTTCTAGATTTTTAGTTTACTGAAGTAAAGAGGAGCACAACCGGACTGCCTATGATATTTGAAACTAATATCATGCTTTGTTTGTCCGTACACCCATTTTTAGCATTGTGCTCCTCCGCCACTTGCTTCCTCCGCCACAATGATCCACCCCTGACTTTTTAAGCTTAACGAGTTACAGTAATTAGTACAAACGAAAATCATATTTTTTTGGGCGCAGAAATGGGGGAAGGCCAAGGTCCAAGAAAAAAAGAATACCACACAAGCTCTGTCTCATATAAATTAACACTACAAGCAGGTAAAACACTTTTGGGAACTAAGAATGCACAATCCACCTTTTTAGGGAGTTGGGTCAACTTTTTTGAAGGATCTCCCAATAAATACTGCACGCATACCTGGAGATAGCACAATACATGTATCACATGATTGGGTACAAGTTAAGAGGTAAAGTATTACTTTTGTAGCTTTGGGGGGAGGGGGTAACTTTTCGTACCAGTAGCGCTGACTTTGTATATACTTTGTCGTAACAATGCTAATTTAATAAGGTATCATATTGAGGAATTTTATTTTATCACTTAATGTCAGGTAGTGATTGTAATCAAGACAAAATTGATGCAATTTATATATGACTGCAACTCAGACATGAACAATGTTTGAGTGCTCATTTGTGTTTGTGGGGATAACAATGAAACATTCGCGCAATTGCATATGAATATGCAACAAGTCCCCGGCCCCGTTTGTAGAAGTTTTTTTCCATAATTAGATCCCATCATATGCCATGTAATGAGGAAAACTGGTACTGTGATACTCTCGCAAAGTATGACAGTCATATCTTGCCTTGTCCCCTTTACAGTTCACCACAACACCATGTGATTTCTAGCCGTTTCCAAGTCTGAAAGCTGACCTTGCAGGACTTCGATATGCTAGCCGAAGCACTATCGAAGGTGCCATTCATCATTGCCTGAGAGGGATACATAAAAAAAACCAAACTTTGCAGCAGCCTTTAGAGCGTGTGCTTTAGCCCTCTCTGTGTTAGTATGTGACATTTAAGGGTTGACATCCATTTTAAAAGAAAGCTCCCTCTACAATTAATGCTATTTGTGATACGTAAACATCTTTAAAGAATAATATTCTTAAATAATCTTGAAAATTATCCTATTAGGTAGTGTTTTGGTCAATATATTTTGTGAATTTGGCAGTCATTTTAGAAAACGTGCCCTCAATTATTCGTGAATGACACCGTTTTATATAAAAACTTTTCTAAAGAACTTGGCTAAAATCATCGAAAACCTAACTTAGTAGAAAATGTTTGTCGTAAACATTATGTTTTTTTCTAATTTTCTATGATTCGGTGGCCATTTTGGAAACAAAACCACCATCAATCATTCCTGAACAACACTGTTTTTATTTTAAAACATTTCTAGAGTTTACTTGGCCAAAATTATCCAGAAACCCGACCCTATTAGATGGCATTTTGGTAAACAATAATGCTTTTAAAGAATTTTCTATGATTTTGGCGGCCATTTTGAAAAAAAGCCCTCCATCATTCCTGAACAACACTGTTTTGGTTTTAAAACATTTCTAGCGGTCACTTGACCAAAATTATCCAGAAACTTGACCCTAGTAGATGGTATTTGTGGTAAAAAATACGCTTTTATTCGATTTTCTATGATTTTGGCGGCCATTTTGAAAAAGCGCCCCAGGTGACGAAATACGACACTGGAAATTCGGCAACAAGTTGAAAGCGATTGCTTGTGATGTCCTTGAACACATGAAAGTGAAAAATCAAAGTTGGCAAAATTATCGCAGTAGTGATAATATAGTGACATCTGCTGCCTGACTAATATATTAAAAGGGGACGACCCAACTTAAGTACATGAAGTTTTCATCTTGATAGAATGGTCTTCACCCCTAAACCCCAACTGCAGAGTTTTGGGCTGATATTTCAACCCGTTTTCATGTGAGAGCTAAAAACATGATTTTCTTAGCCCTATATGTGTAAAATTAATATCGATTAACCAAAATGGGGTACATTTTCGCTTATAACTCACAAACCAAATATCCTTTAGCCCTAAGATTTCACAGGGTAAATGAGAAAATAGTACCTTTTTCTTCAAATACCACAATGTTGACCACTTCCGGTAAAACTTGGAGTATAGGGACGCTGCTATTAGCAATTAGGCCACGGTCCTTTAACTCTTGAGTCTTTCTTGCTATCCAATATAGGACCAACAATTATCCACTTTTTTAAAGAATTTGAACACCCAAATTCAAATTTTCCGCACCTTTTAACATTGTATAATTTCATGGCGCAATTTTATATAATTTCATGGCATTTGAACTCTGGAAAGAGACACTTCCTATTTTAAATTCATCAGTTTTAAACTCATTAGCCCCCTTCTTAGAGTTTCATACTGGGTGACCCATTTTTATATTCACGTGTGTCCGAATTGACCCGTATTTGGGGTAACATTTTATCTGAAGGACCCGGGAAGACCCTATTTTTATCTGGCCGAGGCACATATACCCATCACTTCGCAAGGACCAGATGTGTTTTGAATAAATACTCTCGGATAATAATTTGCTAAATAAAGATCGCCCCATCCTGATTGGCAGTCCGACAAATATCTAGTAATACAAAATTAATTTTTTTTTTTTTAAAAAAAAAAATGGGAAAATTTGGCTGCCATCTCATGAATAATGATCATCACTTTCCACTTTTAACATATCAATTTCAAGTGCTACATCCCTTTCAGGCCTAGCCTCAAAACATGTTCAAATACCAACCAGAACAAATGGAAATCATCCTAAAACATCATTTATTAGCTATATAAATTTGTGTCGACTATATGGGCGTATCCGTCCAGGTAAGATAACTGCAAATTAGCATGTCTTGCCAAGCTTCCCTTTTGCTACCTTTTTGCTATGTTTTGGTTTGGGAGATCTTTTACTGCTAGTTACAGCAAGAAAACCTTCTGTAGCAATTTTGTCCAGGTGTACCTAGTATCTTTCATAGATTGAGTGGACTAACTTGAACATACTTATCATGATCTTTGTAGGCCTATTGGCAAGGTTTCTGCAATGGATTTGCCAATTTTTTTTATCAGTTGCCAAAATTGTGTCGCCACTGCTTAGAATTGTTCCAAAAATAAAAAATGCATGGGGTCAAAAAAGCTATGGATGGTCATGTTTTTTAAGCTGGGACCCAATTGTGTTGCATGTGCATTTTTTAGGCAAACTACATGATTTTACAGGTTTGATGCTATAACATTTAAACTGTACATTTTACCCCTATATAAGTATATACTCTGCAGATTTCAGAAACAATACAATTGGCTTCATCATACAGGGCGACTCATAAATATACAGGGTGTAACTTAAGCAAAATAAGTAAGAAAAGGTATTCAGTTTATGGGTGTCACCCCCTAAACATACAGTGATGATACAATATTTTGGCACTTGTTTAATATAATTAACAAAATTGCCCACCAAGCCATGTACAACTTTTATCGGAAAAATACTTCCATTACACAGATACAGGGTGGTCCAAAATTAATGCAAGATTTCTTCTATTCTCCCTATCTGGTACTGAATAGACATTTTCATGATTGAGATGTGTTACTAGACGTAAAATCAGCAAAGCAATCCAATTATGAAAGTTAGAAGAGAATTCGACAAAGCGTTTTTCGTGAAAATTGCCTTTTTTGATCAAAATGGAGCATGAGGGCGCTTTTTCAGATTTGTCGCAAACATTTGTTTTCTAGATTTTAGTTTACTGAAGTAAAGAGGATCACAACCTAGACCTGCCTATGATATTTGAACCTAATATCATGCTTTGTTTGTCCGTAGCACCCATTTGTAGCATTGTGCTCCTCCGCCACTTGCTCCTCCGCCACATGATCCACCCCTGACTTTTTACGCTTAACAAGTTACAGTAATTAGTACAAACTAAAATCATATTTTTTTGCTTCAGAAATTGGAAAGCCAATGTCCAAGGAAAAAAATAATACCAAAACAAGCTCTGTCTCATATAAAATTAAACTACAAGCATGTAAACAAGTTTTGGGAACTAAGAATGCAACAAATCCACCCTTTTAGGTGCCCAACTTAAAAAACATGACCGGATGCGGGTTTTAAGTACATCTTTGAGTACCTATTAAACATAGTTTTATGCATTAAAGCTGACAGACAGTTGACATAAATTGCTTTCTTGTTTAAGTTTATTGAAATCAATAAAGAAGTAAAACCCAAAAGCTTGATTTGTTGGAACTCTATAGCCCACTCCTATCTGCTGCACAGAGAATGTTGACATGCACTGCAAAAGCTCAAT